>JAQFVV010000006.1:19430047-19544758 GCA_028023455.1 Epiperipatus broadwayi
TTAAGTCTCATGTTTCTACCTGTTCTATGTTGGCTCGCGGTTAAGTAAGGACTGAATGTAGCCTCAGGAATATCACTCATAAGGTGTTAAATTTGAAGTACGGGCAGATGAGTTGGAGTTGGTCGGATTAGAGGTCTCAACCACCTCACTCCGGTCAGCTTTGGTATATTTGCTTGGGCTCTGAATTTTGTTGCATGAGTGTACAAATCTGACTGTTACAATATATATATAACATGCACATTTAATAATATTTAGCAATAGAATAAATCTAATAAAATAAAATTCACAAACTTTTGCGAGCTTAATAAAATTTAAAAAATATTCAAAAAATAATAGTAAGTATTGGTTAGTAAATGAATATTTAGCTATTATGACTTAATTTGAACCATGACTTAAAATTTATTTTTTGTAGTAAATCCTACTGAAAGCAAAATGTTAGAAAAACAGTTTTAAATTATGAAAATTTATTTGAAAAGGATGATGTAATTAAAATAATAACTTATGCTAACTTTGAATGCCAAAAGTTAAAAAAAAAAGAACATTCTTTTGAAATAAAAATGCAGAAGAATAGAAATAATGCAAGTTTTATTGGATAAAAATACACAGAATTTAAATGAAAAATAATTTGATGAGATAATAATAAAAATATTGGTGAAACAAAAACTTATTTTGAAAAAAATGATTGGCTGAGATCTAAAGAGTGAATAATCAATGGGATGCAAAAGGTAGGCAGACATAAATAAGGAAATATGATCAATATGGCAATAATATTTTCCAAATTCAAAAAATAAAACAATAATTGGAGTCATGACATGAAATGTGGCAATTAATTAGTAATCAAGCAAAATATAATATAATATCAAGTGTAAAAATGCCAATGAAATTTCAATACAAACAATATGACTCTCTTCAGAGTTATTTTCTGGGCTTGGTATATATGTCTCCTTAACTCTGCGATGACTCCATCTGATATGTCTCATTTTTGAAATTATTTGCTAATTATTGAGAATTTTCATAAGCTTTATTTTTAAATATATGTATTTTATCATATATATCTCTGTCTACAATTTTAGTTCAGAAAAAATGTCATAAATGGCCAAAAAAAAATATGAAAATTTGGCAAGATAAGAAGGCTTTAGTTCTGCCTTGATCTGGATGTCCTTTTTGGGTTTCTAGCATATTCTGATGTCTCTAATTTTTATGACATTGTTTGGAGAAAAGTTTGGAATAACCAAAAACATGATTGTTTGTATTTGCAATTCAAAATTATTTTTGTACAAAAATTGTATATTAATTATTAGATAACAAGAATATAAATTACTAATCATTTATTTTGAATGGAAATACTTTATTTTTAAAAATAGAACATTATATTTTTGGACAATGCAAATTTACCCAGAAAGTATTTACAAGCTTAGCTATAAATAATCAGAACAATTAGATCAGCAAGTATGAAAATATTGTGATACTGCAAAAAATATTTAAAAATTTTAAAGCATAATTCATTAGATTTAAGAGAAATAAATATTTATTTATTCACATTTTTTTTCAAAAAAAATCATATAATGAAGATTTCAATGATTTTTGAAAATGAAAATAATCCTCCCTGCAATTATGACATTTTTGTTTTGATTATGATCTCACTTTTTTAATATTTTCAGAAATAAAATATGAATATTTAGAATTTAATATCTACGAAATGAAGTCAAATTTATTATTTTCTGATAATAAGTTTAATCTTAAACTTAATGTTGAACATTTACAGTAACTGAGAACCAAAAAAACAAGCAAACAACAACTTGTGAAAGGTTTAATATTAAAAGAACTCACAAATCTTTTCTTGTTGCCTTGATTAAATCAATGGGATAATAATATCAATGAAATAGTCTTTTCACTTCTGTAATGAAATACTAGACCATGATATAAAATGCACATTTCATGAAAGAAATGAATATAATATCACTCTTATTAAAAAAGAAAGACTCCTAGCTCTGAACTACAAAATAGCCAAATAGTTTAAACAAAGAATGGAATAAAAGTTTTGAACTCATAGGCAAATTTAATCTGCAACAGCTACAATGCAGTTTTATATAACATAATGCTACAAGTAGTATCATATAGTATGGTTAAGAAAAGTATAGGTTTTATGCAATTATTCCAAATTCGATTTTTTTATTATAAGCACTATTTACAATAGACCTTATAATATTGTATAAAAAATTAAGAATATGTAGCCATAAACACACACAAAAAAAGAGAAATAAAATTACTTTTGTTTAGAATAGTTTCTAATGGAATCACTTGATTGCTTTCTTGCAATCAGTTATTATAATAAAATAAATTTGCTTTTTATTATTGTAAGTATTAATTATAATAAGTATTATAATATTTGTCTAAAAACTTAGGGGAAAAATACTGATAATTTGCAATAAATGGGGAAAAATTGTTTACATTTAGACTATAAGCTAACCCTGAGAAAGGTGTCATAAATATTATGCAAGCTAAATTCAAACCAATTTGATTTTTGCAAAATACTGTCATACTTAGGAAGGTATACCTGTTTATTTAAAAAAATTTCATGAAATTAAGACATATAAAATTTTACAGCGATAATACATACTGGTGATAGCCAATGCAAGTTAAACAAATAATTAAATTAATATCTGTATTTCTTCTAAATAATGTGCATTTTCTAATTACATTTTCTATATTTAGACATAATTAATTCTTAAAAGATTATAATAATTTCTTTTATCATCATCATAACTTTCAACTTCCACTGCATGAAGATCTATGTTTGACCCAATTCAAAGCTTCTCCACATCATTTCAAAAACTTTCTCATCCATAATCTCATATGTGATCTCATTTCAGGTTTTTGTTTTATATCCTCTAGTAATCTAGTTTAAGATTTCAATCCATTGTCAATTTATTGATCATTCTTCTAGTAATATGCCAAGTCAGTTCCATTTCAGTCTATTTACTCTTTCAATGATTACAGGGGTAACTGTTTGTTCTCTCATTCATATAATTCTTTTGAGCTCTGATTGTTATTCTTATGTCTTTCATATAGAGCAGGGGTGGCCAAGATGTTGACTGTGAAGCTGACATGAACATTGACAAATTATAGTGATAAATTCAGTGCTGATTTGAATATAAAATATAATAAAAAAAAGAAAAAATTCAAAATTACTCTCATTTAAAATTGTTGCTAATGGTCTGATTTGTACATTCATGTAACAAAATCCAGAGTCCAGGCAAAGTACACCAAAGTTGACCAAAATGAGATGATGAGATCTCGAATCTGACCAAACTTCAACTCATTTTCTAGTACTCAATGATTTAACACTTTATGAATGACATTTCCAAGGTTACACATAGGTCTTAATTCAATCTGCGAGCCAGCTCTGAACAGGGAGAAACATGAGACTCCAGGGCTGGCTAACAATTAACTTAATGGGTTTAAACAGACTAATTAACTTAAGTAAAACAAGGCATATTAGACATGTAAACTCATTAAGGAACGTGGAATATGATAATATGGATGGGATTGAAATAGAACTACAAGCAAGAAAGTTGTGGAACAAGTTTTATAGGTTTATTAAACAATAACATAAAATCAAGTAAAAGAAAATGACAAGGATTATATAGTGTTAAGTATGTGGAATCAATGCATGCAGGCATGTCCATAATGGATGAGACTATTATCAATACAGTGATCATATCTTAACATATTAAAATAGGTGTACATGCAGTTAATATATCATGCTTATAATCACTTAATATGCCCATCCTACTGTCCATGGTTTGCTAATGTTACAAGATAATAGCCTAGCTGAGATGATGTCTACACACAGCTCTAAAATGGCTGTTATATATATTAACAGTGTAAATAAGCTCCAAATAATGCAGATTCAACCTAGTAACCAAGATTTGAGTTTCAGTCTAATGCTAAATAATTAAGTAATAAGAAGGAAAAGAGCTGGTTAGTTTTAGATTCATATATATATATATATAGTAAGGAATAAGTTTGTGTTGCATGTGAGTAATTATTCAAGAGCTTCAGCATCAAATGCTCAGTGCTCCGAACCTGGATGATTTGTGGCAATCAATTTATGAACAGCAAAGTTCAGGAACTCGGATTGGGTTTATAAACATAGTCTGGACCCTCATGTTCCAGTTCTAATAAAGATAGCCATATCCGAACTAAAACATGGGGCGGTGGGTCACCGTGAACTCATTAAAAATGTGTATAAAGTGTAAACATACAAAAGTGTACTTTATAAAGACACACTTGCAACACACACACACAAGACCAATATGTATACATAAATTTAAAAAATTGTGCCAAAAAACAGACAGCTTCTATATGCTAAACTAACCCAATCCATTTACTAAATTAGCATTACAATTTTGCTAACAAAAAGAGCTTAAATTAAATGATAACCTAAGTTAAAATACTGAATCTCCATATATATAATCATAATTAAGGAGGGAATGTATATTTGATAGGCATTAATAAACATCATCTCTAGCTATCCCATCACTTCCAACTAACAGATATCAAAAAGTCATACGCTATAATAACTGATGAAGCAAACCCTCATGAAATATAATGCAATTTATGAAATCAATAATATAACAATAATAACGAGCATGTAGTGATCAGTTATTATATATTAATATGGGATTTCAAAACAGCAATTCAATATGCAAAGTAGCATTCTTAAAATATTTAAAATGGAGATTTTAATTATCTCGTGAAAGTTCATTAATAATTAGTATTCACTGCTTTGAAAGATTGGCATATTATAACATATATAATAAATTCAGATAAAATAGTTAAAACAATAAATCTAGGCATGACTACAGTTTTAAAAAATTTAAGTCATAACTGATAGCAGTTATTTATAGATTAGAAGAATTATTTTACATTATAAAGATGGATTCAGGCAAGTTTACATAGTTTTACTTTATAAATAATTTAATTTAATAGAGTTTCACGAAATAAGATTGAATGTTCATTATATTAAATAGGCTAACTTAATATTAAAATTACAGATTTAAAAATTAAATTATAGAGCTCTGCAGTCTTTGAAAAAAATATTACCAATCTTCTTGGTTGTAGCTTGCAATGCAGGCACATCAGATGGTGGGCTTAGTGGCACTCTCCTTGGGATAGATGGTTTGAATTAAAATGTCTTCTCATGGTAAGCTGCTGGAAGGGTCCCCCTCTCTGTGGTGATCATGCCATTGGGCATGTAGGGGTGAACAGAGATTGCCATCTCTTGCTAGAGAAATAGCAAACCTATGTTCATCTAGCCAGATATGACAGAGTGAAAACTGGCATGGATTCTGGTAAGCAATGATTCTTAAAATTATAGAATAGCTTTATAGCAAGAATATGGCCTATTTATATGAATTCAAGGATTAGAACACCTTGCTGTAAACAAGACTATTTACTTCTTCAGAATCAATTATCATCCCAAGGATTACAATACCTTGCTGTCAGAAAGACTATTTACTTCTTGAGAATCAATTATCATCCTCTGAAATTTTATAACTTGATTCACTTAAACCTCCCTGTTAATTTTTTAACAGGATGTTTTTAACAAACTTTACCATTTTAAATCCCTAATGATTTTGCAATAGTTTCAGTTCAGTAATTTTGTTTACAAAATTATATATTTTTGGAAAAATATTATTACTTAGCGACAACATAAGTTACTTCAGCCAGCTATGTTAAAAGAAGTGTGCCTAGTGCGGCATTTGTTTATAACATATTTAAGGTTAAAATTAAGAAATATTATAACTTTTAACAATATTACTCTACATATAACAGTCATGTGTAGAACATGCCTATATACATGCAATATCAAATGTAAAATAACAAATCAGCTCTTTTTTAAGAAAATCTATAATACAAATATATTATTTTAAAATAAAATATATCTACTGTAATATATTTGTAAACTGATGATACTAGAATCATTTATCTGCATATATGTATGATGATAACTATATAACCATGTTGGCACTTATATACATGTACTCTCAGAGAGGGTTTAAATGTGGCACAGTTACTGTGAGAAAAATAGGTGAATCAGTTATGAGAGAAGGAATATACTATTTCATTGTCGATCTCAAAAATAAACCCAAGTTGGAAGAAGTTGAAAAAAATTAAATTATTTTTGTATAACGCTAGAACTAAAATTCTTAAAAATATTTAATTGCCATTTTCCCAGGAGAAATGAAAATAACTTGTCCTAGAGAAACAAGGATTTTAATGAACTGATTTTAAAACAAAAAAGTTGTGAACTTTTTAAAACACTTCGTCTAGCTAGCAAATAATCCCCAAGGAGATTTTTTAAAAAAAACAGGATTTCGAACCATTATTTTTTTCTGTTCCAATCTTTTTTCCTGCATTTTTTTTTTTCTGGTTTCCAGTCCAAAACTCTACAAAAGACACAGCTGTCCTCAGGTACATTTTCACTAAAAAAGTCACCTCCAATATCTAAAAGTTTGACAATCTTTGATATAAAGAATCAGATTTGGAATGTAAGGTCCTTGTATTGATACCAATTCTGATACTTTTGACACTTGAATTTTTTTATGAACTACTGAACAGTAATTTAACTTTTTTTTTTTTTTACCTCTCCATATATCTTTTAGTTTTCATTTAAAATTTCTATAAGCATGGCTATCATTTTCAATGTTTTACTATTTAGAGAGTAATAAGTAGTAAAATCACTATAAAACAATCTATTTAAATAATAGTCATTTGATGATCAAATAAGTTGACTTAGGATCATAATGATTAGAGTTATACAGCCTATACAATAGAAAAGTATATAAAATGTGGCCTGGAATGAATATAATAAAAACAAAAAATATGTATATTGGAGTAACACAAGATATAAGACTGGAAGATCACACAAAGATGAATGACAAATGAAGCTGTAAGAGAAATTACATTGAATAGAAAAGGCTATTTTGATGATAAATGGCATATTATGGAATCAGAAAATATTAAAAATCAATAAGCAATGAATATATGATACAATAGTGAAAAGTAATATTACTTACAGAATTGAGGTTTGGCAGTTGAAGAAAAGAATTGAATCGGAACTGATGGCTATAGGAATGGATTATTAGCAAAGATTTGTAGAAACGACAAACAGAGAGTACATAAGCAATAATAGAATTTGAAAAATAATAAATATTGAACATGCTATAGTAAATAGCATCATAATAAAACAATAGGAATAGTATAAACATATATAGAGGATGTCTTCGAACGATTAAACAATAGTAACATTAAATATTAAAATACCATCAGGAAAGAGAAAAAGACAATGTCAAGAAAAAGATTGGAAAGCAAGAATGGATAGAGAAATTACAGATAGAAATTTATGGAAGGAATTATGGATACTATAGTTATGGTAAAAAAAAAATCAAAATATATCATAGAGCTTTAAGGACTTATAAAAAAAAATAAAAAAAGTTAGTCACCTTAATTGGAGAATCTCTACTGTATGGTTTTATAAAGAATTATAATGTTTTTAAATAAATAAAAAAAATCACACTAACACAGATATATAATATTGTATCTGCAAACTCATGAAAAAAATATGCTCTGGACCTTCAACAACCTTTTTGCCATTAAATCATTATGAATAGCAAAGCAATTGTATATTTATATCTACTAATAAATAACAATTGTTTTTATCAGGTTATCTTGTTACAGGTACGGCTGTAAAAAATAAAAAATAAAAACAGATGTGAAATTAATTTTAAGAAGATTTTAAACGTTTTCACAAATGAACATCAACAACTAATAACTTTATAGAAAACAACCCCCCCCCCCCCATCTTTTATCTCTCTTCTCCCTCCCCATTCATAACTTAGGTTTAGATATTTAACAGTGATCTCATTCTCCAATTAATTACT
Organism: Epiperipatus broadwayi; assembly: GCA_028023455.1. Classification (NCBI taxonomy): domain Eukaryota; kingdom Metazoa; phylum Onychophora; class Udeonychophora; order Euonychophora; family Peripatidae; genus Epiperipatus; species Epiperipatus broadwayi. Next base: position 19,437,997 of record JAQFVV010000006.1, read on the forward strand.
TTCTTTTCTCTACTTCCTAAAACTGAAAATACAAAATTCTTATAACCCTTTGCTACCAATTATTAGTTTGCTAGCAACTATTAGTAGCTGCTCTCCGGGGAGCGGGCAACTGCTAAAGCTATTAATACTCTTTCACAATCCCTCTTAGTAAGCGTCATTAAATTAATACAGGTCTCCTACATGACCTTGTTACACTTAATATTCTAGCCAATCTTGCAAGTCACATTTCAACAAATTATGTTTACCTGAATACTGAACCTGCTAGAAAATCATTAAAAGCAATCAGACTAGCATTTAGAGTTCCCATAACACCGGATCAGCTCATTGGCAACTATTAAAGATATCAAACTTTTAATAAATTAACACTTATTTTTTGATTCGACATAAATAAATCTAATTTTATTTCAAATTTAAAATTCTCTCAGTAATGTAACAATTTGCTTTAATAGTTTCAGTAATTGTAGGTTTAATTAACAAAAAAAAAACTATTACATGTTGTCTGTGCATTGATGTAATTACTTTAATCATTTTAACAAAATTGACCTATTTTTGACAACTTATTTAATTTGAATAGATTTATAAAGTTACTCATTAAATAAATTACTTATATTAATAATACATACAATTAGTTCTTGAGAATTTACGTAACATTTGGGCATCCAAAGATAGATTTGGCATAGCTAATTCCCAGATAATTTATTTTTACTGTTTGTGATGTCCTATTTCTGAAAATCTAATATTTTGCATTGTTTTAAAATGATTTCAAAATGTTAAAAATCTAATCTTTATCCATGTGGATTCAATATTTTTATTATCATTTTATTTGCTTACAGACAGTTTCAATTGATATACAATCTTCATCAGAATTGTTTATTAAGTTGTTTGAATTATAAAAAAAAAAAAAACTTAAGGAACAGCTTCAATAAAGACTATAGATCAAACAAAATTGTAAATAAAGAAAAGGTTGAATTCAATTTCGTAAAAATTGAATTGAATTTTTGTATCTTTATTCCACTATGAATCATTTAGAAATCTTTAGCACTGGAGTCTATCACATTATTACCACTACAGAAACCAATTTAAAATTATTTCTAATGACAAATGTCTCATCAGACTACAAGAAGCAAGCACATCAAAGTGATACGCAAAGCACAGAAATTTCACTTAAATTAGGCTAACTAGAATTATTTTTATTACCTTGTATTTTGGGAATCAATCCAGGAACTTTTAATTTTTCAATTATTTTTTTTTTTTGTCTTTTTCAAAAAAATAGTCACACAATCAAATGTTGTCTCTAAATGCAAAAAAAAAAAAAAATCATTGATGTAGGGATGGAAAAAAAACTATTATCAGAGAGGCAATGGATAACCATATATATATATATAAGTCATGTTATTTTTTGTGATGGTTTTCAACATTATCTTAGCTATGTAACCGTGTGCTAATATGTGATGAGTATAAACTTCCTTGAGTGTACTGAGCTTTCATATGATTGGCCATTTGCCCTTGGGAATTTCTCCCTGAGTGCACAGAGCAGATTTCATAAGAATGATCTTAGAAGCAACTGGTCCATTATGAGCAAACTGATGAGAGGGCTAACTACTACCAATGAAAAATGATTACGAAAAAAATCAACCTTCATAATTTGTGGGGGGAAACTATTATAATAAAATCAATCCTTTTAATTTGTGTAAATCATGAACCACAAGATCATATATTGCAAATTTAAATCAGGAACTTCATATAATGTAAGTAAAACAAAAAGAATATTGAAGCCATAATTACTCGTCTAGAATCCTGGATAATTTTATAAAAGTCATTTTAAATTTATAGACTTTTGTAATTTTATTTAAATTTTAGAATAAACTTTCTTTTCTACCTAAAGACTTAACACTATTATTTTATTGCATAATTTATTTTTGATTAATATTCTTTTATTTGAATTAGTATTATGTTAGATTTAATGATATAAATTTACTATTAAAGTAATTTTATTAAAATCATTCAGTTTTAAGATTTAAATTGGGAGAATGAGTTGTGGGGCTAAACTTAAGATAACAATTATTCATTTTAAGTTAATTAATGAAAATCACTAGTTAGCTCTCAAAAATTACTCATAGCTAGTCCAATTGCAGTTCATTAGTAGTATTAATTAATTAGAATATAAGTTAAAATATATTAGATAAAGAAAATTTATTATACATATATTAATGGCAATCATTTAAGAAAAATTCTTCAGACTTATTAAATATTTGTTAGAATTAAATATTACAGGGAGATTTTTAAAATGCTTAATAATTGGTTGGTAACCTATTAGAGTTAATGTCTGGGATGTGTGATTATCCTCTTAATTTGATTAAAGTAGACTTCAATTTAATAATTAAAACTTTTCAAATAGTAGAATATATATATATATGAAGTTTGTAATGTATTTTAAAAAATTATGCATATCATTCTTATATAGATTTTGAAGCATATATATGATATTAATAATTCATATGCCTATTTTTATATTTAGTTTTCATAAAAGTAATAATTATTTATGCACTTAATTTTAATATGAATTTTGAAATAATTACATATCATTTATGTATGTGATAATGATAATCGACCAGTTCCATTTGATTTTTTTTTGTTATATATAGATTAAGTTAAAAACAAACTCTTATGAAGCTTCAAAAATACCCTCAACCTCAGACCGCGGTTTCTGCCTCTAGGGTCATCAGTGAGGTGCTAGAGAATAAAAATACTAGAACTAGTCCAGCATTTTATCAATGCCTAACTATTGAGAAGAAAATCTGAAACTTTCAGACATTTAAATGTCCAAAAATCCAGCTATCTAACTCAAATAGCAGTATGGGACTGAACTAAGTTCAGATACACCATATATTAATAGCTCTAGCAATATAAAATCGCCAAAGCATTAATAGCAAAAAACTAAAATTAAATTGATAAAAAATCAAGTCAGATGACCTAATTTTAATCTATATATAACATTTAACTTAATCTATATATAACATTTGTAAATAGGAGCTTTATTAAAATTAGGTCATCTGACTTGATTTTTTATCGATTTTTTTTGTGTGTGAATGAATATATATATGCAGCGGTTATTATAAGTTTTCCGATTAGAATTGTGTATGAAACTCATCTGCTATAATATTTAGTTCTAAAACAATATATCTGCATGCATATCTGGGGCTTCTGATATATATAGCTAATCAATTTATATAAATAAAACTAAATAAGTATATTGATAGCTTATTAATGTATGGTCCATGATCATGTGTGGAAAGAGTATATAAAATGTTATATATATATTAATACATCATTTTAAGTTCAGTTACAGCCCATTGATAAAAATTTTTATCTTACTATAAATTTCAAATTACAAAATTTATTTGTAAAATTATAATTGCAAGAATATTTATAATGAAAGTCAGAGTATAATAGTGATGAGTTTGTACTAAATATTTATTTATATTTATTACCTATTGTTATATTAATGATATAATTTTGCACAATAATCAACAAATTATTCCAAGAAGTTTTGAAATTCTCCCAGATTTAGATTTTTTTAAAATATTAGGAGTGAGTGAGGATTCTGTAGGGATTTAATAAACTTACATTTCCTACATATATATATATATAACAGTATGCTAAGCACCCAATAAAGACTGATTTCATTGAGCAGTAGAATTATATCAGTTACAAACAAAAATAAAAAATTCTATAATTAGTCCAAATAAGAGTCATAGATCACATGACCTCTTAAGTTATAAACAATGAGGACTACCAATTCCTCAACAAGCTTTGTGATAAAAAAATTCTAGATTGTAAATCCAATGGCACTCTTTTGTGATTGATGTGGCCATGCTTGTGGATCCTCAGTTGACCATTACAATATATATAATATCAATAATTATGCGCTTATAAAGCTCGTTAAAGAAGTTATATATATATTATTAAATTTATTTAAAGCTTAGCGCTTTCAAAGCTCTAAATGCATTTTATATTTTACACTTAGATATAATTAATGGGGATTTGAACCTAGACTTTCAAGCTCCCTTTAATCATCCACTCCATCTTATACAACCGAGACATATGACCACATATTTTTTTTGTACTTATGTGGTCATATGTATCGGTTATATAAGATGAAATGGATGATTAAAGGGAGCTTGAAGTCTGGGTTCAAATCTCCTCTAATTATGTATATATTAAAGTATTACAACTCATATATGATTTATTCCTTGATTATTTTATTCAAATGGTAAAATTTAATTGCTTTATTATATATATAATTCTCGATACTTTATTAACCAATAACAGAAGATCTTCAGTTCTATTTGGTTTGGATAATTATCAGTTTGAGGATGTGGATCACATTAAATCTTGACAACTTTTTAGGACATGCAGCACTTAACCATTCAAATTATAATTGCATCTAGAGTTTCTATTATAAGTATTGAATGGAAATTCTACCAATTTCTATTACAGCAGCATTCAAGCACTGGAAAATATCACTTAAGGATGCTTTTCAATAGTCTAAAAATGCAATATCAAGTTCATGTTCAATTAAATATATTTTTTTACTTTGTTGGCTATAATGAAATTAAATGTAGTGTTGCAAAGATGCATCTTAATAATTGTTTATATGAAGCAAATGAAAAGGAACAGAATTCTTTAAAAAGTTCTTGGTGTTCAACTAAAGCAACTGAACATTACATTATAAAAATTAACTTAAAGGCATTGTAAAAAAGAAAACAATATTGATAGATTTCACTGGGATGTAAAACACAAATGATCACTTGAATTACACAAAGCATTAAAGTTTTCAAAAAACAAAGTTTGCTCCAGAAATAGCTAAAAACAGCATTATAAGATGACAAATAAATAGACAAAAAATAAAACAGTAGTGATATCTGAGCACATATTTGTAGTTTCATGGATTGGCTTGAATAGACACCGTAAATCCCATTTCATGAGCGGAATCTATTGATGATGATAATGATTAAACTTTGCATATTCAAATGCATTGGTAGTCTGGCAGATTCAAAACCAAAGACCTATAGAATGTGGCAAAACTCTGTCCCTTCTGGTACTCAAATCTCATATGATCTGAGGTTCAAACAATCAATTATTTAAAAAAAAAAAAAAAAGTTTTAAATGTAACACGATTTAAAAATTACATTTTGAAAAAGTTACACAAAAATGATTTATAAAAACCTTCTTCCAAAATAAGCATTATCTTTATTGTATTTCAAATTTTCTGTTGTTAATATTAATTTAAAAATAAGATATTTATACCATCCAGATATAAATATTAATTAAGTACTAATATGCAATAATTTGGTAATAACAAATATTGAATAAATGACGTAAGAGATGGCCAAGTGATGAATGCTGCTTCCACGTGTCTTTATTCATATATTTCAAAAACTTGTGGTTTAAAAACATTGCATTGTATGATATATAATTTTATAAGAAATTTATTTAAAAATTAATACTGATAATAGAAACTTTTGAAAATACCATTACAGCATAACAAATTATACAAATGATTTTGTTTATGAAATAAATATTCTTACTTTCTATTCCTAAAATAAATTCTACTGCAGATCTAAATGCATCTTGGAAAGCATTCCCCCAAACACACACATACACACATGATAATCAAATTCATGATCAATATGAGCACATTTTTCATAATAATAATGTTAATAACATTTAATGTATTCCATAGCTCAACGGAACTGCAATATTTATCTTTATATTATTTATAATAACACATAATATATGAGAAATGTCTTACTATGCTGATCATATATAACACTAAAAAAACAAAAAGATAATCCAAAAATTAAAATTTTATATAAAATAAATAATAACTAAAGGCTTTAACCTTTAACACTGCACTCTGTGATATATTTTTAACGCTAGAGGGACCTCATCAAATCTTGACACAAGATTACAACCTTATAAAGATAAGAATGGCCATCTTATCTTTGATCTAACTTTCTAATTAAATAGGCGAATCTGAAGCATCTTCATTTGAGAGTGTGAAGCTGTTGGTTTCTTTACTGATTAAGTCACTATTTCATTTTTCAAACTAACATTTGCGAAATCTTATGATTTACAATGAAGTAATTTTCAAGATCTTTATTCTTAAAAAATCTATATGTTAATTAAAGTTGTAATATATATATTTATTAAGCGCAAATGAGAATATGTAATAACTAAAGGCTTTAGATTTGCCTATTTAATTAGAAAGTAAGGTCAAAGATAAGACGGCCATTCTTATCTTTATAAAGTCATAATCTTGTGTCAAGATTTAATGAGGTCCCTCTAGCGTTACAAAATATATCACAGAGCGCAGCGTTAAAGGTTAAAGCCTTTAATTATTACATATTCTCATTTGCGCTTAATAAATATATATATATATTATAAAATAAATAAATATGAATTTAAAAAATTAAATAATTTTTTATTTTATTTTTGCAATTAAAAGAAAAAATAAATAAATATTATCCTGGGTTTTTTTTAATTTCCCCTTCAAATTTTAAAGACATAGAAGACTTCAAAGATTATCATTTTCCTTAAAGAAATGAATGATGCCTTTTTAATAGATTTTCAAATAACTGCCAATGAAGATCTAACAATATTTACCAAGATTTATATTTTTACAAATTAAAAATGAATTTTTTTTCCTAGTGTTATAGTACTTTCTTCTCTCAGAAGTGGACTATTCCAGATGCCTCCTTATCTGATCGGATTAAGCATTATTTGCCACAGGCCAATAGGCTGATGTATAGAGAAAACATAGCCAATGATTATTACAGGCCAATAAGCAATGATGCTTGCTGAATCTGAAGGATTACAATAAGGTCAGGGATCTGGCTATAAATAGTCAGCCTTTTGTGAGAATCAGGGTAGAATGTCTGTCTAACCTGAAAGACTGTCGGCGTTCTCTCATGGAAGCTCTGCTAACCTGAACAGCAGTAAGTATTCCCATAGATAGCATTATGCTATTTAGTCTATGCAGCTAGGCAAGTCCCACAGAGACCACACGCTGCTAAGACTACTGTTGGCTTGAGGCAAGCTGTCTTGTACAGCTGGAAGAGCTATACATCCTACCCATGAGGCAAGCTGTAGCTAAAAGCGGTAGGCAGAACCCAGTGTTTACATTAAGCTACAATATTCAACATTGTAAATATTCTCTTGTATATATACTGTATATTGTATTGTATATATTTGTAGATATAATAAATATATTTATTGTAATACTTGTCTTAGTATTATTTTCTGTAGGTTGGGTCTGTAATCTAGACCAAACATAACAGATTTTGGTGCAGTCAGACAAAATATTTTTTTCCCCTACAGCTGGAAAAGAAAAAACTTGGGAATATAAATATACAAGTGCGCATTTATATAGACATTCATAAGTTACGAATCTGTGATTATTAAATCACACTTAAATACTGTCTAAGTAAAATACATGAATACATATTTACTAAACAGTGAGTATTAAAATCATTTATTTCTGGCAAAATAAAAAGTAAAATATGTGAATAAGCAATAGACATTTGTTGTATTTACTGAACAGCCATTGTCAAAATCACTTATTTCTGGGGGAAAAAATTAAGTGATCACAAATGCGATTGGTGGTTCATAAACCAATCAAAATTGGCCTTTCTAAAAAAGACAGAAGCTCACCCTAGTGGATAAGAAGTCTGTCAAACATAACCGTATCAAGTGGTTACTCGCAAATATACGAAATAAATATTTTTCTCATGTTATAACAGAGAAAAAAAGGCTAATATAATTGGCTCAATGGAAGCTTTGACCCAGGGTTCCCTAAGAACTGGTCAAGCTACAAAGAGCGTCTGATCTTTTATATGCAGGCTAATCAGATCAAAAAGTCTGAAATAAAATTAGCAGCACTGATGACTATAATTGGGTCGCAGATGTATAATATTTTTAAAATCTCAAATTGGGTCAGAAACACTTGCCGACTTGAATTTTGAGAAGGCGTTGGTGATTCTCACAGAATATCCCCCCCCCCCAAAACCGCTAACAATAATGCAGAGATATTATTTCAATCTCTGTATCCAAGCGGAGGGCAAAAAAGCTAGAGAATTCGCAACACGAATCCGGGCATTAGCACTCGTGCAATTTTAAAGAGTTCTTAAATGAAGCACTGCACGATCGTTTCATTTGTGGGATGAACAATCATGGAGCAGAGATAACTGAAGTTAAGATAGAAGGAGGCAGCTGCTGCTGGTTCACTATGTGAAAGTTTAGATACATCTAGAAGGAAGACTTACTTCTCTGACTCTATAGACAATTGTAGGTGACACAGCTTGCAGAATGCCAACCATATCTGAATTATACTTTTCCTCAATGATGACTATAAACTTGTCTTACTAAGCTAGCTCACCAAGAAAATCTCTCAGCTTGCAGGTTTGCAGAAAATCACAGATAAATGTATCACGTCATATTTATATAAAGTGCAACTGGTAAGTTATTTTAGTAAAATGACATTTAAAAATATAACTCAAAATGCAAGTAATAATTTTGCTTGGATTAAAAATAAAAAAGTAAATGATTAATAGACGATTCTATATTCTAAAGAAAGACATTAAAATTAATTAACCTGTGATACTAATATGTATATCTAGAATGATATTATTTTAAATTTTATTTTGAAAAAAGGAAAAGAGGACTTTAAAAATATTTTAGATTAAAAACTAAAAGAAAAAGAATCATTAAAATCTAAGTTTAAAGTCATTATAATTAATCAATCAAATCTTGTTAGAGTGACCTGTCAAAAATTGACTTTATTTTTTAAAAAAAACAACAACTTATGTTTAATAATTGATTCAGACTATTTTTTATTATGTTACACATGTGTATGTGAATTTTATATACTCTTAATGTATTTTAATCAAGGAATTAATTATGGAAAGTATATTTTGAATAACTTTCATTACTGTGTCAAATTAAAAAATGTACACATACATGTAAATTTTTAATCAAATTTTGTTTTATATGACAATTGAAATAGATCCATCAAATGTACTGCACATCTGTGTGCATATATATAGAGTATCATATAGACACATATAAGTAAATTTTAATCAATTATAGTATTTTTATACAACTTAAAATTTTAATTATTTATTTTATTTTATAACAATTCAAATATATCTAGCAATTATAATGCCATGTATTTACATGCATATATCAAGGTGTGTCAAATAGACATGTATAGGTAAATTTTAATCATTTATAGTGTTTTTATGTAACTTAAAATTTTTATAATTATATTATGACTATTCAAATATGTCCAGAAATTATAAAGCATGTCTGTGTATATATATAAATGTTTTATATGAACATATATGTAAATCATAATGTAATAACTTAAATTTTGTATATTAATCAAAATCAGAAGGCTTCTAAGTGTATAGCCAAATTCCAGAGACAATATCATTTTTTATTGTTATTAATAAACTTGTATTTCATTATAAAAATTATTCCAGTGAACTTAATTCTAAATGTTTTTTTTTTTAGATTATTATATTACATCATCTCTTGGTCACAATATAGTTATAAGGCTTATCTTCTCTGTCCTAGATTCATTCATAATGGTCTGATATATAAAAGGGGATGTATATTAGTGTTTATGGTCTTCTAGTGATGATGATGATGATATTCCTATCAATCATCATCATCATCCTGGTTGACACCTAACATTTTATTTTAGTTTAGACTCTATCAAAATTTAAGTTTATATTGGCCAATACATTAATGGTAGTAAGTGGAAAGAACATTGATGATGATCAGCATGTTTTAATATCCCAGCATTATTGTTTTGATGATTATATATTTAATAAATAATCACTTAGTTGGTACATACAAATTAAGGTTTAAATAATTGTTCAAGCTAGCAAAGGCTAAATAGTTGGCCTGGTCTATAGTAGACCCATTTCAAATCCAGTCACCAGATTGACTGTTGATTTATTTTGATTGTTGATCATTCATGGTAAATGGTTTCTTTTTAGTACTTACACTTATCTTTACTTACTGATAATGCTGGTGAACTTAGTTAATTATGCTTATGCTTAAGATAATTAACTGGGCTGTTCTTTCTGAGGGATATATCAGGTTGCTCATACTCTTATAGAATATATAAAATTGCCTATATATTTTTATATCATTCTAACTTTAATATTAATATCTTGAATAGCTAACTCTTTCTGTACTTTAATAGTCCTTTATGATACCTTTTCAATAATTTCATTAAATATTTTGTTTACATGGGGTTGATGATGCTCTTCTATCACCCCAGGTAATTTCAATTGAATCACCTCAGTTAAACCCCAATTTCTCCATCCCATTATAATATATATGTATATCAAAATTACTGCAAATTCACAATTCAACCAGACTATCCCAGAAAATAAACTCTAAAACACTACCAATGGTTTCATTGCTACAAGCAGACTACTCAAATGTAAAAAACTACAAAATAACAACATATTTAAACTAAACATTACCCACAATTCCAGTTACTTCTTATGCACACTTAATATTAAAAGAACTTTTAAATAAACTAATTCCTTCAGAATTATAAATTTTTAATAATAAAAGTTATTTAATTCATCTTTTTATTTCATTTCTCTCAAAGAAGACAACTTTAGTTTTATGAAAATTAATTATTTAAAATTATTAAAATTATTTAAGTTTTTTTAATATTAAGAATGTAAGGGAAGTAAGTGGAATTATGGGTAAGGTTTAGTTTAAATGTGTTTTTATTTTGTAATTCTTTACACTCGAGAAGTCTGTTTGTAGCAGTGAAACCATTGGTAGGGTTTTAAAGTTTATTTTTATGGCTAGTCTGGTTGAGTTGTGAATTTGGAGTAATTATGATTATTTATTGACTAGTTTAGCTTTGTGCTTTTAATATTTATACATACATAATTATTTGTTTATCTAGCTCTATATTTTATTTGTAATAGTCATATGAGAATCACCATGCATTGTATGAATTTATAAAGCTGAGGAATACTCTTACTTTCTAAACACAAGATAGAATCTTTGAAAAGATAAGAATGAATCCACCTTACTTTTTTTTGCCTAAATTTATATATAGGCCCATCTAGAGAATTTAGAAATGAGTGTGAAGATCTTAATCACTTTTAATTCCATTCACTATATATTAATAAATGACACTTACTAAAAATTTACTGCATGTCAGTAGTAGATGTAATATTAAATATATATATAATTATTTATTTATCTGGCACCATGTTTTATTTGTAATAGTCATAAGAGAATCACCCCAACATAGGCGTTGTATGAAATTGTAATGCTAAAGAATATTTTCTCTAATCATAGGATAGTCTTTGAAAAGATAAGAATGCACACACACACACACCCTTATCTTTTTACTTAAATTTATATATATATTGTAGCCTTTCATGATTTTATAAATGTATAAACAAGTCAATTTTATAAAAAAAAAATTATATTTTATATAACAGTTTTTATAATTTAATCTTTTTTTGTATTTAAAGTTGCTTAAAATATAATGTTTATTTGACTGTAAAGTTAAGCTATTTTTAAAGTAATACTATTTAAATTTACTAATAAAGTTGGATTATAGAGTAATATTTATAGTTAAACAAAAATAATTTATTATTAGTTAGGTAATACTATGCTAAAATATTAATCTTAGTAATAAAAATCAATATTATATAAGTACTTGACAGTTTAATTTAAAATGTTTATTTAATTATATTAAATAGTAATGTAATAAATAAGATATGTGATGTGTGTGGCTCTGTGTGCACACACATTATTGATAAATTGATTGTAGTTCCTTGTTGCTAAAGTTAATTTGTTATTTGTATTAAATTCATGTTTCAATTATTTTTGCATCAATTTAATTTTAAAAGTATACCAAAATTATTATAATTGCATAAACCGATAGTTTTATATTTCAAATTTATGTTTAATAAAATGTGTTTTATTATAGTTTTTTTTAAAAAGAAAAAAGACAAACAAAATTAATTTGTATGTAAATTTTTATTGTTTGAGATTTAACTGTCCAATCAGGTAAGGGTCAATTAAAATTATAAGTAAAGATGATGATTGAGAAAAGTTAGTGTTCTATTAAATTTTTTCTTTCCAATCAATCAAGTAAATTTTAAGTTATAATTGTTTTCAAATATTATTATTATTTGATTTGTAATAGTGTTAAAAGTTATTTGTAAAATTATGAATAATAAATTAAGAAGTTTATTTAAATTATTTTAATATGGAATAAAACAAACCATATTCCTTGTCAGTAAGGAACAAAAAGCCAACTGGAAGCTATGATGACGAATGGTAAAAATATGTTATCAGAAAGAAAGGCGACTATGCCGGAAAGTGGGTTGTCTAAACCAAAGAGAAACTGAAGGATTCACAAGAAATGTCTTTTTAATTATATTCATATGTTTGATATGGAAGAGCAATCTTATTTGATTTTAATAATTTTTGCTCTTGGAAAATTATTAATAACTTTTTCAAATTTTTTATTTATTTCAAGAAGAAAAAATGAATGCTAATTACTTATTAAGTAAAAATGAGTTTAGTATCTACTAGTTTGTTATATGGAATTCATGAATCTTTTTAATCTAAGAAAATACCTACTAACCTAAAGGAATATTGTATGATTGGATAATAATTATCAAATGTTTTATAAGTTATGAAAAGAATAAATGGAACTATTATAAAAAGAGCTCAAATGTATATTAACCTGGATAAGAATATTCTAAATATGTAATATAATTTAAAGAAAATATCTTATTGCAAAGTTATAGATGGTAGAAGAATTTTAAAATTGGGAGAACTCACTAGTGATATATTTGAAATTATTTATAATACTTCAATATAAAATTTTGAAGAATTGGTTTGAAAATGAAATAATTCTACAATAAGTTATCAGACAAAACTTTTAAATGTGATAATTATTTAAATAAAATAATTAATGCTTATTATTAACTTTTTATGGAACTTTTATGATACAAGTACTTTTTGTCCTGCATTGATGAACAATATTTCCAGTGATTTTTTTTCTTTTAATATTGTTGCAAGGAGTTATGAGCATGGAAGAAAGAAGAAAGAAAATCTCTTTTAGTTAATTGAACATTGTCATAGAAACAAGCTTCCCCGAATATTCAACTTCAAGAAAATGGTGAAAAATACTTTTATTTTATTTAGTTCTTTAGTTAATAATTATATATGTTATTAGAATTTGAGATGTAGCTAAGATTTATAATATGTGAATACTATTTTTATATTTGGTATTAAAAAAAAAGAAAAAGTAATATTTTTGTAATGGTAATAAATCTATAACTTTCAGTGAAATTGAAACAACATGAAAGGACCATCACCATATTAATTATAAAAATATAATTGAGGTAAAATTTTATTAATGTATTTAGATTTCAAAATTGGTATTTATTTGTGATAAACAGGTAAACCAAATATTATATTTATTTTGTTTATTTATGCTAGTTTAATTTGTTTCAGATGAATACATATTATATGCTGGATGTAAAAGTATGAATAAAAATGTTATAAGTAGTATCTGTTTAGATACTCTATGCCTACTGAGTTGTTATAAAGAATTTAAATGAATATATTTTACTATAAGTGAAATAACTAAATCATTTGTTTGTGCTTTATTTAATCTTCTTGGCACTTTTGTGAATGCTACATGTTGAAGTTTAAAAATTATTTTTGAAGAGATGTTTTAGAATTTCTTTGCAATGTTGTTAGGAGATATACTGAGTATTTATGATAGACAGCGGTTTGGGAGAGTAGCATTAGGAAATTCTATAGTGCATGGGATCTTTTGAGTATTAATTATAATACAGTTAACAGATGTCTGTTTACTTTTGACCCATGATCAGTAGTGTTTCTTTCTGAGTGCTCAGAGAGAAGCCATGATAGGAATTTAAGATAGACATAAGAATATGTAGCTTTGAGCTCTGCCTAGATGTTTTCATTATTTTTCTTAATTAGTGGAGTTTTAATTTCTCACTTTTAATCACTACTATTATCACTGGTTCCTACATCATAATTGGTATTATTAAAAATGTCCTAAGAATAATAGCTACACTATTAAATGCTGTTTAAAATTTCTGAAAGGCAAGAAGATCAAAATATATAACAAATGATATTCATATAAAGTTTATGGAAAGATTTGATATTCCAAAAGTATTTTAAGAGATTATAAAAGACATTGAGTGCATATTAAAGTTACATAAAAGGTATGAATGAAAATGAAACCTGAATATGCTTAACATCATGAAATGTGAAGTGAATAAATACCATATATTTATTTTTATTTTATATTATTAAAATAACTATATTTATTTTGATAGATAAAATAAACATAAGAACACCAAAGAATTATAGAGTTATAAAATTTATATTATGATAAAATGTTGAAGCAAAGAATATATGGTTTTTTTGTTTATAGTATAACAAAAAGTATTTAGATAATAGATATGAATATTTCATAGAAATATTTAGAGAAATATCTCATTATCAGAGAAATGTATTTTTGATTCAATGAAAGTGTTCAAATTGTTTAAATGTGTACTTTAAATAAAATGCTAGAATATCTCAATAAGTGTAAGTTTTTAGTAATAGATATTATTACTTCATGGTAGAAAATATTTGAAGTGGAAACAACAACATCAACTTTTTTTCATCTTCTACTTCTTCTTCACTTCTTCTTCCTCATCCTCCTTGTCCTTCTTATTATTAGTAATAGTAGTATTACTACAATTATTATTTTTATGTAAATACTTTTCAATTTTAATTAATTTGAATTTTGAATAATTTAAATTTTGTAAATATCATATTTGTAAATTTTGAAAATGTTATACTTGTTATAATAAATTGTTAATGTTTGTTTTAAATTAACCTTATGTCTAGAGAGTTTCTTTTCTTGTTGTGTCCAAATCATTTTGAATCATCCTAACCACACACATGTATCGTAAGACTTAGTTATATATTGATAGAATTGCACATAAACTAAAGAAAATAAAATATAATTATTATATTATGATTATTGAAGATATTTATTAAATCTTAAGAAGTGTATAATGCAATTTTTTCATTATCTGATATGATATTTATTATAATTTGATATTTATTAATATGCTACATAGAATATACAATTATAACTGAAATGCATAATAAAATGAAAATAACTTAAATTTATTTAAAATAATAAATGTTAATTGTAGTGGTTTATAATTTCAATTTGGTTTTAGCTAATTAGCAAATTAGTTAAATAAGTTTTTGAAGTAAGAGTTATTGAACATTTTATTTTATTGATTATTATGGGTATGATATAGCTAGGTATATGTAAAATCCCTCATTATATATAACTGTATTAGTTAATGTGTTAATTGTAATAATAATAGTAAAAACCTGAGATTGAGATTAAGATTAGAGTTATATTATTGATTTTATTTACGTAATGATGTATTATTTTAAGTAAAGGAGTGTAAAATATTCTAATACTTTAATTTTATGTTAGTAATGTTAATTATAATTTATTTAATGTGAAGGGGTGAATTATGGGAATATTACTTATACTTTAGGGAAAGAGGTAATGATGATATATATTCCTATGCCATTGTGGATATATCTTTTTGTGGGTATATTATTAATGTTAAACTGTGTACCTTTTTAGATGCTTTTAATTATCAGTCTTGTGATTTTAGTATTTAACTGAATCATTTGTAAAAGATTGAGCTAGTATTCAAAGTAATGCAAGTGTTAATGAGCTGGTAGCTAAATTAAATCTTTAGTTAATCTTTAGTCATATTGATTAGTTAATGGATTATTTAACTTAATAATTTACTAGATGTATTATTTATATTCACATGAGCTAGTTATTGTTAAAGTTTAAGATAATAATTATGTTGGGTAATGGTCATTTTATATTGAACTTTTCATCGGTAAGGGTACTTTATATAGGCCAATCCAGAGCATTTAGAAATGTAAGCATGAAGGTCTTAATCAATCATTTTTAATTCCATTCACTACATATTAATAAATGATGTTTGCTAAAAAAAAAATTTCAATTTATTGCAATTCATTGGCCTATTAGGTAAAAAAGATAAGGTGGATTCATCCTTATCTTTTCAAAGACTCTTATCTTGTGTTTAGAAAATGAGAGTATTCCCCAGCGTGTGTCAGGGAGATTTCCTTATGACTATTTAAGTTATATATATATATAAAGTGTTTTTAAAAGGGTAAATGCTATTAAAGATATATTAAAATAAAAAGTATGTATTGCAATATTTAGGTATAAGTATAGATGTACTAAAGGAAACATGTTTATTCTCACACAATCAGAAAATAATGAAAATATAGTATATACTTTTTAAAAAATTATTCATACATTGTGATCAGTCTTTTTTTTGTTGTTGTCAAATGGTTTATTTTGTAAATTTCTAGACTGGGAAACTTTGACTTCATGAAATAGCAGAATTTTTTATTACATTTTTTTAAAAATTATAATGCTTTACAGTTATTCATAGAAAATTGTGTTGATGATTAAAAATACAATCAATGAGAATCTTTCACGGAAACAAGTTAAATGTATAGAACTGAATAATGAAGGCAAAAATTCTAAACATGTGGAACAGAAATATAATTAGTTTTTTTTTTTTTTTAAGTGTCATAGCATCGGCCGGGACGCGAACCCGCAACCCAGGCAACTGCCTGCAAGTGCAAGGCAGTCCTGCTGACCTCTCGACCACCAATGCAAGACAAATCTAATTAGTTATTATTAAATATTTCCTGCTAGAAAAAGTTCAATAGACTTTACAAAAAATTTCTTGTAATCAAATAATAAGATAGCAATTGATCACCATCAATAATCATGCCACTGCTTTTAACCTAAATTTGTAATTACTTTCTTAGCATCATAAGAAGACATAAACTTTTAACAAATTTAATATCATTCATCTGGCAATAACATTCTAATCCAAATAAAATGACCCATAATCACTATTCTACATAAAGATGTGCAAAAAATATAATTTGAGCAGAATCACACTTAGACTGGAATTGATAGAAGAATGCTCTTTTAAGTTTTTGTATTCATTGTACACTAAATCCTCATTATGAATCATAATACCAGAACTCACAAAACTATCAGTTAGTATGAAAAACAAAAACCACAAAGATAGGTAATGAAAATGTTTTTTTTTTTTTTTTTTACAATAGAACAAAAATTAATTGATATCAAATAAAAATTTTGAAATTTTTCAAGTCAAAATAAATTTTTACCTTTTGCCCTACAAAAACACATTTTTTAAATATTATTAAATATCTATAAATGTTCCTTTGTTATTTAAATATTTCAAATTTAAAAAACATATTTATAAAAGTGTATCTCGTTACACACACATTTCTACAATTGATTTTTGTCGTTATTATTAAGTAATTTTTTAATCCTGCAATTTTTTATTATGAATTTTTAGTTAATGAAGTAAGAAAGAAATCAATATATATAAAGGAGCTTAAGCTTGAAATATTTAAAAAGATGATAAAAAGTAATATTCTTCATATAAACAATATAAGACATAAATTTACATTGTTTAATTAATATAATATAGTAAGGGAATATCTTTCAAATATTATAAGTCAACTATGCCAATCATCTACATCAATATTATTATTAAACAAAAGTCTAGATGTTTTGAAGGTCATAGCATCGGCCATGTTAGAATTGAGTTTTAACCTAGGAACCTGATAGACTTCTTTAAAACTGGCAAAACTGTTGATTTGTGATGGCTAAGAATCAACAGTATTACACCTATAATTTTTTAAATCTTGTAAATATTGTGTAAATATTAAGTATGATTTAAAAAAGATTTACAAACTCAAGAACTATCTAATTTGCTATCTAAAAACTGCTGTAGATTTTGATGTTTATAGTTCCTACGTGATCTAATGTAGTAACAGAGTGGATGACCCAATTAGGCATTAGATAATCTCTTGGGTGAGAAGCTATTTGGTTAAATACTTTAAACAAGCATTAAATATTTTAAAATCTCACCCCTCTAAATGTTATATGATCAATGAAGTAACTTGTATTAAACATGATTACAAATACATAAGGACTTATGATATAATAAAATAGATGTGACCTCGTAACAACATAAATATGAGAATTTTTTAATTATATAAAAAAAATATTAGTATTTTTTTGTGCTTATAACAATATATTATACAAAAATAACAATAAATAGTTGTTTACTTTAATATTTGTTTTTTGTATATAAAAGTTTTATTGTTTTTCTCAAAAAAATTGCATTCTATAATTTAAAAAAACCATACTATGATTGGCAAATAACTAGTACAAATAACCAGTAAGTTGGACTGAATCTAAGTTACTCTGCTATAAAATCATATCTTCATTGGGCTGGACATGTAATATGAATGGACAATAGAAATGTTCCTAAAAGGGGGTTCTATGTTGAACTTAAAAATGGGTTTCACAGGAGAGGCAGACCCAATCTCAAAGATATTCTAAAAAAGTGCTTCCATTGGGAAAATATAGAAGAGAATAGAATACATTAGAGAGTAACAATTAAACATGGTGTTAAAGTATTTCAGAAAAAAGTTTTCTGTTGAGGAAATTAAAATACAACATTGTAAAATACCAAGAAAACAGAAAAATAAACTATATATTCTATATACGGATGCATTTATGGTTCATAGATTGTTTTGTATAATCACTGCAAATTCATTTTTAGAATAGTTTTCTTCTCTCTTATTCTTCTTTTTTTTTCCTTTCATTTTTTGAAGTTAAAATGGCCATATAAATTTTTGATTGATTGTTTATTATTACTCAGTCCATACTTAATGTTTTAGAGAGATTACAAAGATGGGAAAGATTTTTAAAATGGATTAGTTCATTAATTCACTTTATGCGATAAACAATTACAAATATTAATGTAAAATAAGTGAGAACAAAAATTTAATATTTTAAAATTGGGGTAATGGGGGGGGGGGGCTTTTGAGACATGAAAATAAATAATATAATAATTGTATTTTTAAAATGTGATAAATATGTGTACATTTTGAGTAATTATTAGTTTAAATAATAATAAAACTGTCATTCTAACATGTAGAGGGTGCTGAATTCAAGATATGATTTTAAAAATCTTACAGGAACAATGGTTATGTCAGTCAATCAATCAAAAGCTTCCAATAAGTCAAATGTAATTATTAAAACACCTATGATCTCTCTCACACAGAGATGCCATTTCAATTCTGCCAGCAATCCTGATAATCTTCTAATTCTGAACAGCTAGCTTTACTAAATCACCTGACAGAATGAATCTGGATCTTAGCTGACATAAATCCAAAATGATTGACTGTCTAAGAACCTTCCTTGGTAGACCAGCCATCCTAATCCCATGGTATCACGGGACAATCAGCACCAATAGAAAAAAAAAAAAAAGAAATTTAGCAAGAATTCATCACCAAAGGTTATTAAAGTCATATGAGTCAAATATTACATAGAAATATAAATTCGCGTAAAACAATTCAAAAGTGATTTTTCAAAAAAAGAAAAGTTAAAATGAATGAATGCATAATTTTATATTTAAAAACATTAAAAAGTATAATAATTATACGCGCACATATACGTGTAGAAAATATATCAATATAAAACTTCAAAAAATTACCAGCGGATTAATTATGGCCTATATATGGCTTCGTTAATTAGTATTTATAAATGAATCAAATAAGCTCCATACTATCTTTCATTCTTGTCAAATCATATGAATAAAGATATAAAAAAAAGATTCCCAATAAGCATTTATGTTTGCAATAATAAAAGTAAGTAAACAAATAATTAAGTGATTCATCACTCAGGAAGTCATATGACATTTAAATAATAATGAAGATAAAGACGAGCTTCAATTTAAGGATTTTCAACTCTAATCACTATTAAAATAGGATATTTATATTGCTAATGTTTTTTTTTTTTTTTTTGGGGGGGGGAGAGGGGGGTCATTATATGTAGGTATATTGTTATATTATAGAAGGACAATGAAAAAATGAAATTCTGAATTGCAAGCTTAATTTTGTAGAATTACATAATGTTGCAAGAAGAAGTATTTATAAGCAGCACTCACAAATTAAAAGTATCCTATGTTTGTAATATCACTCTTTCAAACTCACAAATAATTTCAGTTGCATGAAGATGTGAGAATATTTTGTAAATACTGGCAGGCTGTCAAGAAAATCAGTTGTTTGTATTTAAATATTCATTTCAAAGCTATAACAAAATCACAATTATTGCAAGAGATCTTCAAATTAAAGTTAAATCATGAACTAAAATTAATAGGGGTTAATCTGAGCTCCCAATTAACAATTTTTGCAATGATTTCCATCTAGTTCAGAGGTAGAAATGTATGGGGAAGAAATCATATTGTCAGTCACACTAGTTGGCCACTCACCTAGAACACAATATCTCATATAATAATATCTCTAAGATATATAATATTTTCTAACAGAATAACAAATGAATTGCTTGCTAGATAATTTTTTGGCCAATTCAAAATCTCAAATTTCTTAGCCATTGAGCATTCTTGACATTTTAGAAGTTGGTTGATCGATGATGTGACAATATTTTATATTTATTTTTTTAAATATGTTTGCAATTTTAAAACATGCAGAAATGACAGGATATAAGAGCATAAACATTATTTGGAATAAAATGTTATTTCCATTAATACAAATTCCTCTTACACATAACTTTTAATCATAACAAAGAAAAACTAATCATCTATTTACTATTAGCTAAAAACTATCATCACTTAATATTATATACAATTCACAACAGTTCTATTTATGCATTGTTAATACAGTGCTTATATAATCTGTCTCAATCTGATAATTTCTTGATTTGTAGAACTCAATTTCTCGATTTTAAAATGCCATGCTGTACTTTAATTTGTTTTAGATAACATTTTATAATCTAACCTGTGAACATTTCATTAACATCTCTCCAATACCTTTTTGTTCTGCTACATTATATTTCTATCAAATTCCATTTTTCACCTGCCTTATCTTTTACTTTTCTATTATGACCTTTTCTTTTTTTAAAATTTTTCAGTTTTGTGATGGACTTGGATTTCATTCACAACGTTAACTTTCCAAATTTATATACTGATTAATGGTTGTGGCACAAATTTCATTCTTTCAAATGCTAAAGAATTATGAGAGAAAATTATAAAGCTTGTCTTAGAGTTTATTATTATTTTTGAAAATAACTTTAATATTTCAGTGAAAGCAACATAACTAGATATGGTAAAAAAAATCATCATAAGTTTTTATGTGCTACCAAGCTATTACTAAGTCCACTATCCATTATTTAACTCATTATGACATGTAAATCATGCATGATTAAAACAGAAATGTTCTTAAGATCAACAGTGAAACAATATTACTTCTCTGCTGATGTTTATGTCTTAAAACACCAAGTCATATGGAATTTATCTAAATCTGGTAAGAATTATAAGACAATTCCATTCTGCATCATAGTGATCATGTAAAATACTGAATACCATATATGCTTTTATCTAGCCAAAATATTGCATAGAAATTAACTCCAAAATGCTTGGTTCTAAAGCTTTTTTGGATTTCAAAAAATAGATTTTTTTATTCCTTCTTTCTAACCCAATTGCACTCTTTTTCTGCATACTCCTTTTTTCTTCTGTAAATAACTAAGTAAAAAATGTTTTTGAAATTTTATTTGGATAATAGAAGTTTTTCAATAACAGATATTCAGATTAATAGCAGTCTATCTGTAATAAAATACTCAGACACTATTCTATCAGCCATTTTTAAAATTGTACACAAGAATAAAAAATGGTTACAAACTCTATCAAATCCCAAAGTTTACGTAATTAAAAAAAATATTTTTTATGGAAATATATTAAGAATTTGAATATTTTATAAGCTGAATTGTATTACCACTAATTAAGTAAAAAATGACTCAAATTTGCAACTTCAAATTTTTTTAAATACTACTATTTACATGTATAAGATTAAGATTAGCTCCCTAGTCTAGTAGTTATTATATATAACATCAAATATAATACTACATATAATAATTAAACCTGGAGTTGATCTTATAAAATTTACTATGGTGGATATTCTGCAAGCTACTAATAGGTTAAAATTCATTTGCATAATCAGAATTAAGTATAAAAATTAAAACCAGTTTTGTTTTATTATATATATTAATATTAATATTTTTTGAAAATACTCATCATTCATGTCAAATATTGTAAAGTACAATATTATGAAACTACTGTTGCTGACCGTTGTAACCCTTAAAATTCTTATACACCCTGAACTCTGTTTAAATGTTACATGATTGTAATTGACAATATTCACTGAAAGTGAAGCCATATTAACTTCATTCATTTTTGAAAGTTAAGCAAATTATATTCATTCTACTCCAATGATGCCATCTATCATAAATCTGAGTAAATCTACGTCCAATATTCTCCTATAAATATACACAAACTAGTTTCTGACTTTTGGCATTAGTGAGAAGCTGGGATCCAGATCTACTGTATCCGAATCTTCTGGATCTAATATAGCTTCCATCAAAACTATCAAGTTCAAAATCATCTTAATGTTTTGAATTGTCTAATCATGTAAGCAACTTGACTTGAATTCAAAACATGAAGATGCTTTTAAATTTTGGGTTGAATTTAATTGGGGGGGGGGGGCAACTTCTAGATGAAAAGTGCATTTGGACTACAAGATACAGATACTATAGATTAAGATCTAAGCTATCACTGAGGAAAGCCAAAAATCAAAAATAGAATAAACACTACATTCTACGATCTACTGATTACTCAAGCTTCAATAAATGGCAGTGATGGACTAGAATGTGGAGTTTGCTTTTGGAAAGCTGGTGTAAAGTTAGAGGAAGGTCTTATAATGTTTTTTTGGTTTTAAAACAAATTCTCAAACTTATAAGTCATTTTAAAATAATGTAGTGGTGAAGAAAAGACTGCTGAGTACAGCAAAAATCAAAAATATAAAAAATTAAAGTTATTGTATAGATATGCATAAACACAACATTTTTACACAGTCTTAAGATGGATATTGTAAAAGACCCGTCATAGTAATGACATTTTTAAACACTGTGTTGTAATTACTATGATAATACAATTCCCAGAATTTATCTTCACAAATTTTAATACTGTAAGCAATCTTTACATAAATGAAATATAAATACATTCTTTTAATAAAAAAAATGAGATATGTCACTTTTCAAAATATTAGATTTATTTAAACTTTACAATCTCTTTAGTAAGACTCATGCTGTTAACATTTAAATCACTAAGCAAACAAAAGTAAATCCACATTTGCCTGTGGACAAAGAACTTACATGGAAATGAATTTGGAAATACCACTGTGAAACTTAGCATATTACGCATATATGGTGATCATGAGAAACCATAGCTCAAGTCTTGCTGTAAAATTTTAATATTACATAATGATGAAAACTTTATTCTTTCACAAGTTTTTTTTTTAATGAGTACATAGTAATTAATGTCTATGATTATGATATCAATGCAAAGACACTGAAAGCATATTAAATTAAGTTTTCACTCTCATGCTTTTTTTACTATGTAGTAATTAATATCTTAGAAATATTAAGTTAAGCTAATTTCATTCTCACATTTGTTATTGTCTAAATTCATTCCTATATAAATTTTTTAGTTGCACCCAAAATATTAGCATTTGTGTAAGGAGTAACATGTTATTTATATATGGAAATTAGGAGAAATTATAACTGAATAGGATACATAATATTTCATACTGTAAGTTAATATATATATATATATCAAGCATCAAGGAACTCAAGAAATGGATAACTTAATGTTAAGTATATATCAACAGTAGTGCTGGAATACTACTCCAGTCATTCAATAATAACATACAATTCAATAAATGTTGCTATTTATTATATGTATAGATAAGACATATATAAAAGATAGCTAAGATATATATATATATATACAATAGTTTAAATATAATGGTTGGCCTCCATTATTGTGAATGTTTAGTTATCAATGGTGAAACTAATGCTTGGGATAAAATACTGAGACTCCCTTTTTGAATTCTGATACTTTCAGCCCACAAAGGCTTGCCTCATGTGGAAATATGATGATTTCATTAGCTTGCAACCCCTATTCTAGGCTTCAGCATGCCTCTATATGAGATTACTGTTGTTGTCTCTATCAAACAGACTTTCAATATAAATATTCAGATCTTGTTCCTTACTGAAAACAATCAGATTCACTGACTTAGGTCTCTAACTGGCATGTTTAAGCCACTAACTTTTCAATGTCATTTCATTCGTACAACCTTATAGCATGTTCAATAAATCGGGTAAACTTAAAATGTTATCTTCCAATCATGACTGAACCACAATTTTTAAATATTTAAAATTTTTGTCTTGATTTTAAATTTACAGGAAAATGATATGAACTATGTATGCATGAGTTATATCATTCTTTTCATTATCTTTAAGAATGATATATGTTATGTTTTTCTTTGATAGAATTTGAATTTTTTATGAATTTTTATTTATATAACATCATTTAATTTTTTCCCATCTCAATTTATTAAACTTCATGAAGAAAAAATCACATCAAATTTTTAGATGGTAAAAAATAGATTCTAATATAGATTTGAGAATCAGTGACTCTTTTCTCATTTCTATGCTATTCAGCTTCAAAAATTCAATTAATTTTCAAAATTTATTTTTAAAAGAAAAACTAATGAATTCCTTTAGCAGTGAAAAAACAAAGAAAGAATAAACGTACTTACAAAAATAAATGATATACCAGAGTGTTCGGACAATTTCTAAATATGCCACTGAAAATAATGAAAGAGGAAGTAAGTATAGATCTGAAACTTCTCATTACATGTGAGGAGTTGATTGTATATTTCTTTCTTTTCTTTTTGTGATAAAATTATTAGTGAAAGTAATAAAAAAAATTGTTTAAATGCAGAATTGTAAAAATGTGTCAAGTTATGAATTGTCTAATTCTTGCAGTGATAATGTATATAGAATTTCTTGTAAGGCATGTACAGTTCAGCTAGGAGATAGCTGGAACTCATATGTATGCATAAGTTTAAGGTAACCTTATTTTGAAGACATAATGACCTGCAATAAGTTTCCATTTCAATAATAAAGAAGAAATTCTGGATAACAAAAACAAAGACTATGACCAAATATACAAATTTAGCTTGATATATATAGATCACTACAACATAAAATTCAAAGCTGCAAATCAAATGTATTGAGAACTAGTAGTTGATTGAGTGATATGATCATTCAAGATTAGTAATGCGAGAATTTGAATGATGGTTCTGTACACATAACCATAAGATAAAAATACAACTTCATAAATATACTAAACTGTATTTGGGCATTCAAGCAGTGCTTCCAGTAGTTTTACAACATTTAAAAAAAGTGTTGTGTTGTCTGCCTAATTTGGCTTTGTGGAGTGATGATCAAAAGTGCTCAGAGAGGTTGTTTTATTGCTTATCAACTGAAATTAAAATAGACAATGTACCTCTTCAAACTCCACATCACTTAGCTTCTTAGGAATGTTGACTGATGTACTAGATTTACACAACTTTATGAATACATGCTTCAACTTTGTGACAAGTGTTAGGATAAATTATATTGGCAGTTTTATTTAAATGTTTGTTTTGCTTCATGATTATAGTAACATTTTATCATTTGTAAGCAACTATTTTATAGTAATCACTTAATTTTACATTTTAGGATTCTTTCTAACAAAATGAAATTTTTTTCACAATATGAAAGGCAAAACAGATAATAAAAAAAAGCATTATTATTAAATATTCTAGACTGAACTAAATCTATATCTTTTTTTTTTCTGTTTAAGTATACCATGTATTGATTCTATGCAATTTACAGTCTCTTCAGCAATATATTCAAACCCCTGCAAGGAAAAATTTCTCATAGGGTTCCTTGAAAAAATAAAAGGTACCAATGACTCCATCAAAAAATAATGTAATAAATTGTCATAGGAAAGTCACATTACATATCATTTGATTGGAAATTTTATAAAAAAATATAATGAACCTGTTAATAAAAAAAATAATAATAATAATAACTATTCAAATTGAGAAACATAAAATATTTTTTTAAAAATGTCAAATCTTTTTTTTGAATGTTTAATAACTATATTTTTTTCAGCTTTGTTATTTTATCTTTCTGATAACATAAATTACAAAATTTTTCATAATGCTAATTGAAGTTATATTTAAAAATTGTGGTAATACAGCATCTATTGATCCACACCGCCCGAGAGCACTGTTTCTACACTAAAGCACATAAATATGCTGTTTACAAGACCACTCATAGATCTTATGGCCTGTAAACTGTTCAAACACTAAGATGTTGAAGTGCATCCTTACCCCAACATCTCTAGCATGTTGAACATTATTAGCAATGAGTATATGACACTCTCTAGACATTACTCTTGACTACTGTACAGCATATGATATGAAGGTTTCTGTAGTTGTAATGACAAAAAGTATATTAGAATGGATTTTTTTTTTTTTGCTTCAATGTATTGTAATTGATATGAGTTCGTAAAAATGGTAACGAATTCTCAAACACCCTTACTTTCGTTGTCAGGGGTCAGAATTCACTAAATAAGGAGTATAAATAGCGATTCGGCAAAGTTCACGATCAAGTTGCACACTTTCCGATACTTTTTCGAGATCAAAACAGTTCAATGGCAGACGACCATTCGGCATTGTAGTTTTGAGATTTACCTGCTACAGAAGCAGATGCGCTGGCCTTCCTTCAACCCAAAAAAAGAAAATAATTTACCCACCCAGAAAAAAAAACTGTCTTTGTGGTGGTTTAATGAAATTAAGGCATTGCCAAACATCTGAAAAGGAATGTCAATCGCGTCAATGGCGACGAAGGTGTTCCATTCGCTCATGGGACCGGCTTTGAAAGTATCGCTTTTTCCCAAGCGGTACAGTTAATTTATTCTTGAAGATGGGATCAGCTTACAATGAAGCATATTAGAGCTGAGTTGGAAAGGTGTCAAAATGCCATAAGGAATATGACGACAAGTCTTAGAGAGGTCTGTCGAGAAAGCCTTGTTTCTCGATAAACAACAAAAAAAAAAAAGTTTCTTCAAAAACAATAAAAAAGACTTGGTTATAAAAATAAAAATAAAGTTTCTTTAAAAAAAAAAAAGAGACCGGACAAAAAGAAATGTTTTTTTTTTTTAAAAAAAATAAAAAGACAGAATATTTTAAAAAACAAAAATAAAAAACCATTTTTTTATTTTTAAGAAATATACATCAAACCAGTTACAAAAAAAAAACAAAAAAACAATAACAAACAACAACAACAAAAAAATCAAAATCAAACAAATCCAAAAATTAAAAACATAAATCAACAAAATTGAAAAACATCCTGGTAACATTATATATATTTGTTTTTCACTAGCAACAGTGCCAGAGAGCGGTATGGAAAATTAGACGATGTATTACCAAAATTGTTTTAAACAAAATTCTCCCCCAAATTCAATATGGTAGCCATTAAACAGAATATATGAATTAAAATATAATTTAATAATGCAAACAATATATTGAGATCAAAGCTTTATTAGTGCAGACAATTACAAAATGCTTAGCATGCTTTCAACGTAGCAATGAATGTAATTGAAGTGGAAGAGTATAGTCCGAGAACAAGTGAAATAATTTACATATAGTTTGCATTGTAAATTAAATGGTTAGAGTGGCCATTTCTTGGAGAGGTGAACACATTCTTTTTGACTGATGGCATGTTTATCCTCAGAGATGCCAAGCTCCTTGACTTTACACTTATCATCATTTGCGCTTGGTGCAGATTACATTAACAAATGTAAACTTGAAACTATGACTGAATTTAGAAAAATGAATCGAAAAAGATGGACTCTGCATCAGTATGAGTTTTAGCTAAGTTGTAAAGATATTTATGTTCAGCTAAGTAGGTGGATAAGTTGACTCAGGACTCCTGAGAATGACAAATAAAAAAAAATATATGTGATTTCTTTAAAATGAATTATGATAAAGAATTTAGAATTTAAAGCAGACAATCTGTTTTAAAAATAACAGAATTCATGTGGAGACTTGTTTTAAATAAATACTGTATTATTTTCATAGCAATACATGTTCTCTAGAACATTGTATTATTTATGTCAATTTACAAAAAAATTAGAAATGATCACTGATAAGTTTTAGTACCTGAGCTTTTACTAATGAAGTTATTAGTGCTTTGTATTGTTTTAAACATGAATTAAAAAAGAAAAAATACTATTTATTGCATAAATTAATAAAAATAATATTTACTAAAGAATGGCTTAATAGGCAAAAAGTTGCTTTATCTCAAGCATTAATTATACTTCACAAAATATGCTATAAAATTTATTTACTAGTATGGGGAGGGGAATTGTATAATTATACAATTATGACAGACAAAAATAAAGCATGACCCTTAATCCCAGGAGGCTGTAAAGTCACCAACCAAGGCAGCGGTTGGTGGCCGAAGGCGGAGGGTGCTAAGAATCCCCTGATTGCGGACCCAGGATGCCATTTGATGACGACTTTTTATTTAGGTACTTACAACTGCAGATCACTTTCAAGTGAAGGAAGATTGCAAGAATTAGAAGAAGAACTCTCTTATATTAAATGGGATATTATTGGACTTTGTGAAGTTAGAAGAAAAGGTGAAGAGACAATTGATTTAAAAAGTGGACATATGCTCTATTATAAAGGCACAAATATTGGAAATACAAGTGGAGTAGGATTCATTATAAATAAAAAGTGGAAGAACAATATTGTGGAGATTGATGGTGTATCAGACAGAGTGGCAAGATTAGTTATACAACTTAATAGCAGATATCAAATGCAGATAATTCAGATTTATGCCCCAACAAGTTCTCACAGTGATGAAGTAGTAGAAGATTTTTATATGGATGTACAAAAGGCTTTTGATCAGAGTAAACAACATTTTAAAATTGTTATGGGAGATTTTAATGCTAGAATTGGTAAACAAATGAAAGATGAAAGTGTTGTAGGTAATTTTGGTTATGGTAATAGAAATGAGAGAGGACATAGACTTGTGGAGTTTGCAGAGAAGGAAAAACTTTATATTATGAATTCTTTTTTTGAGAAAAATGTTAGAAGGAAATGGACATGGAAGCATCCAAATGAAGGTACAGCAGAATTGGATTATATTTTGACTAACAGGAAATACATATTTCAAGATTGTAATGGTCTTAATAAATTTAACACAGGAAGTGATCATCGATTAGTAAGGGGTAAGATACATGTTAATGTAAAACTAGAGAGACAAAAATTATTAAGAAAAACTATATTTACAGTTGATATTCCTAATCTTCAGAAACATTCTAATGAATTTAAATTAGAACTTACAAATCGGTTTCAAGTATTAGTAGATTTTGAACATGATTCAGATTTGAATGAAATTAATATGAAAATAACTGATACACTTTTAAAAACTGCAACAAAGATAGCTGGTAGAAAAAAGCAGCAATTGACTAATAAAATTTCTACTGAGACTAGAGAACTTATGAAGAAAAGAAGGAATATGAAGATATGCAAGAATGATGCATTAAAAAGAATTGAATATCTCGAATTTTGTAAAATGGTGCGGAAAAGAGTTGAAAATGATATAAGAAAGTATAACTGTGAACTAGCAAGAAAAGCTGTAGAAGAAAATAAAAGTCTTAAGAATGTAAAACAACATTTTGGTATTGGTAGGAAATTTATATCTGCAATAAGAAAAAAAGATGGAATTATTACTAAAAAGAGGGATGACATTATGAAATTGGTAGAAGATTTTTATCAAGAATTATATAGTAATAAAGAACAAGTATCTCCTATATCTATTACATCTTCCGAATTGCCCAGAATTTTAAATGAAGAAGTGAGAAATGCAATTAAATGTATGAAAAAAGGAAAGGCTCCAGGTAATGATGGAATTATAATTGATATATTAAAAGAAGCAGGTGAAGAAACAGAAAAAATATTAGCAAAGTTATATACCAAATGTCTAAATGATAAAGATGTACCGGATGATTGGAAGAATGCAGTAATAATATTAATATTTAAAAAAGGTGATAAAGAAGATATTAGAAATTACAGACCTATCAGCCTTTTATCAGTTTTATATAAAATTTTTACCAAGATAATTACAACTCGTCTACAGAGAACCTTGGATTTTCACCAACCAAGAGAACAAGCTGGATTTGAAAGTGGTTTTAGTACAGTAGATCATATTCAAGTATTGAGAGAAGTTATAGAAAGGACAAATGAATATGAGTTGTCATTATGTTTTGGATTTGTAGATTATGAAAAGGCATTTGATTCTATAAACATTTCTTCAGTGATTAAAGCATTGGATCATCAAGGTATAGATCCAGGATATTGTCATATTTTAAAGAATATTTATAAAAATGCAACAGCAACAATTAGATTACATAATGATACTGGGAAAGTCAACATTGAGAAAGGTGTAAGACAAGGTAGGTGACTCCATATCTCCAAAACTTTTTACAGCAGTGCTGCAAGAAGTATTTTGTGGATTAAAATGGGAAACTAAAGGAGTGAAAGTAAATGGAGATTATTTAAGTCATTTAGATTTCGCAGATGATGTAGTTGTTTTTGCAAATAATGCTTCCGAGCTGCAGGAAATGTTGCAGGAGTTATCAGATGAAAGTAGGAAAGTAGGACTAAAGATAAATGTTAAAAAGACTAAAGTAATGTTTAATCGATTTGCTCCAAATATGAAAATAAAGATTGATTATGATGAATTAGAAGAAGTTAAGAGTTACAAATATCTTGGTCAGATTATTAATACAGATGGAAACATAATAGAGGAAATTAATCATAGAATTAAACTTGGTTGGAGTGCTTTTGTTAGAAATAACTTGATATTAAAAGGAAATATGCCTATGTGTTTGAAAAGAAAGGTTTTTAACAAATGTGTTTTACCAGTTCTTACTTATGGATCTGAGACTTGGACACTTAATAGAAGATCAATACAGAGACTTCAGACCACTCAAAGAAGTATGGAGAGATGTATGTTGGGAGTAACAAGAAGAGATCGAAAACGCAATGTATGGGTAAGAGAACAAACAGGTGTTACTGACCTCATTGAAAAAATTAAAAGATTGAAGTGGAGTTGGGCTGGACATATTGCTAGAAGAGATGATAATAGATGGGCAATTGAAATTTTAAACTGGATTCCAAGAGATTGTAAAAGACCCAGAAGGAGACCACATGTAAGATGGATGGATGAAATAAGAAAATGTGTAGGGGTGATGTGGAGAAGAGAAGCTAATGATCGGAGAAGATGGATTAAACTTGGAGAGACCTTCATCCTGCAGTGGATTGATAATGGTTGATAATGATGATGATGATGATGGGGAGGGAGATAATCTAGGTAGAAACATTTTAAAATTAAGTTTGACAGTGACTCCCTCCCCCCTCCCCCAAATAGCCAAAGCCCCAGCAAAAAAAAAAAGGACAAATCATAAGTACTGTTATATTCAAAATTACATCACATTTATATACCAGAATTTAAGCCTCTATTGCGCATGAATATATAATTATTGTTTTTTTTATTATTATTATTTTACATTCATATGACCAATCCAGATTAATCTTCCAAAATGTCAATTTATAGGGCATTATTAGATGGTCATATTAGTTATGAACTTTCTATCTTGGGGGGTGGGGGATTCAAAGATTGATTATGACTTGGTAAAAAAAATATCAAAGTTGACCTGGCCAGATTCGAATCCTAAACCAGTACATCCAGTCGAATGCAAGCACTACGCTACAAGACTCTTTAAATATGACAAGTATATAGCTTACGTATTTATACGGGTTATATGACTCGTTAGATCAATAAACAAAAACAAAAATCTTTATATTTATCTAATTTAAATTATTATGTTTTTGTCACTGGAGGTCATTTAAATATGTGCATTTACACATACATATGTTATAACGCTAAAGATTAGTTCAGTAAAGAAAAATAAATCACATTTAATTTAGTCACTCGGGATTATTATAAATAAATCACAATATTCTTTGCATTTATTTAACTTTTTACATTACAATAAATATTTAATTTTAAAAAAAGTTTTTTAAAATACTGTAGTCAAAAAAAAATAATTAAAGACTTGTAGGAAACAAAAAATGAAAATCTTTTGATTCTAGTCAATAAAGGATTAAATTTTAATTAACACAGGCAATGATTTCATACATTAAAATTCAAACAATGATTATTTATAGCATAAAAATATGGCACCATCTAAACTTAAAAAAAAAAAAAAGTAAATTTCAATGAGATGCACCCCAAGCAATGTTTTTGAAAATAAGTTATGACTGCCCCCCCCCCCCCCCCGCAATTATGAAAACTTTTAAAGTGAAACTATAAAAATATTTACATGTACATTGTGGATAGACATCTCTATTCATTTTAAAAAAAAAATGCTCCGAGAGCGACCTGCATCAATTTGTAGCAGAAAAGGTGCATACAAGACCCTTCGTTTTGTCAATATTTCTCAATTATATTTAAGTAGTTCTCATTATCAGGCGTTTTTAAACAAATACCAATAACATAGCATCAAACAAATGTAAATCAATAGTCATTTAGATAGAAGACAACAACAAAAATAAAGTTAGTATGGAAGAGGGAGATAAATATTACAGACAAGTATATGCTGCCCTCTTTTGGAATTTTTGAAAAACAATAAATAAATTAAACAACCAGTTTGTTTTGAAGAACCGAATTTTGAAATCGGTGACATATTATCAACACAATGCAAATTTAATTGTTGATAATTGAAAACTTCTTATTTTCAAAAGATATTAATGTATTTACGAATATTCAACGTCAACAATAACAAAAAAAAGTAAATTAAAGGTCAAACGCCTCTCAAATATTAATTATGAATTTTCTAGTGTTTTGAGGACTCCAATTGCAAAAGAAAATATATATATTATAAACTATTATTATTATTTTCAACCATTATCGATCCATTGTAGAATAAAGACCTCGCCAAGATTAATTCAATTTATTTTATATAGTATTTTTCTCCAAACACTTTAGAAAATTCCTTATTTCATACAACATATACAATCTCTTTCTACGTCTTTTACAATTCTTTTTGATACATTTTAAGACTTCAACTGCCGATCTATTAACATCTCTTCTATAAATATGTGCAGCCGAGTTCCACTTCATTCTTTTAATTCTATCAATGATGCTGGTTTATTTTCTCATGCATACATTATACTCTTGATTCCTTTTTGAATCTCTCCTTATTTTGCTAAGTGATCTAAAGTTCCTGTATTGCATTTCTATTAAAAGTTCATTAAACTCCCTTTTCAAATATATAAACAAAGTTCCTTTTAATATTATTTTTATCAAAAAGACTTCATTTAATTTTACTTCTATGATTAATTTCTTATCCATTAGTTTTCTATATGTATTTGTAGTTATTAGCTTTTTCCAACTTATGATTAGCATTTTTTTCTTATTTTTTTCCTGAGAAAATCTACTGATCGTAAGTTGTTTCTCTTGCAATATTTCTTAAAGGTCTGAAGCATTATTTGAAAAAACAATCACATTATCTTTAAAATCTACATGATATAAATAAAATCCATTTATATTTATTTCCTTCGTTTTCTATTTAGATTCCTAAAATACTTCTCTTAAAACTGATATTAAAAGTTTCCACATATAAAATCACCCTATTGTACATACTTATCAATGTTAATCTTCTTAGTCTAAATGATATAATATAATCACAGTAATTGGATTTAGATAAAACTTATTCAGAATGTAATATCTCAAGTCAAAAATATAATAATACCCTGAATCATATCTTGTTGGTCCAAAGTAGTAATAACTGTGAAAATTCTTATTAATAATTTACAAATATTTTTCCATAATTTATAAATCCAAAGTATAATGACAACTTATTGTTCTTTCTATAATCTATCTCAATGTTTGGATGTACCCACTGTGCTAAAACCATTTTTAAATCCAGCATGGTTCTGTCAATGGTTTAAATCCAAAATTCACTGTAGATGTGTTGGAATTAGTAAAGATTTTGTATGAAATAATAGAAGATTAATAAAATAAGTCTGCAATTTGTAATATCTTCATTTTTAAAAAAAAATATCAATATCACTTTTCCAATTATCTGTCACATTTTTATTATTTAAATATTTGGAATATAGTTTAGATAACAAATGTTCTATTTCATCTGGTTTCTTTTAATTCCAATATTTTCTTGAACTTTTCTCTTCTTACTAAATTTAACTGCATGTCTCACCTCTATTTAAAATGCTTGGCAATTTAAAAGATATACTAACTGTAGTAGATAATTTTTTTGTTTTTTATTACTCTACAATTCTTGTAGAACTCTTCTTCACATTTCAGGATATCATTCCTCTTTTTTAGTAATAATTCCATCTTTTCCTTTATTGCCACAATAACTTTCCTTTCAATTTCAAGATGTTTTATATTTCTGAAACTTTTATTCTCTTTTATAGCTTTAATTGCCAATTCAGAATTATATTTTCTTATATCGTTATTAACTTTTTTCATAATATTTTTACAGAATTCCAAATATCATTATTAATAATATTTTACAGAATTCCAGATAATTCGTTTTTCTTAATGGTTCATTTTCAAATATTTGCAAAATCTTTTTTTTTTTTTCTAGTGAATTGTTTTTGTTGCAATTCTTAATAGAATATCAATTATTTTCTCACTGACATTCAAAGCCTGTTGTTATGTTAAAACAATTAAAAGCTTCCAATTTAAATTCATAGAAAGGTTTGAAGATTAGAAATGTCAACTGTTAATACTATTTTATTAATAATTTTTTGTCAGTCAAGTTTTGCATTAACACATATCTTACATCTCACTTAATATATGATCATTTTCTATGATTAAATCTAATAAGAACAATACAGTCTTGAAATATAGATTTCTATTAGATAAAATATCCAATTTTGCTCTATCTTCATTTGGACTGCTTCCATGTTTAATTATATTTAGAATTTTTCTCAAGGTAAGAATTTGTAATATATAGGATTTTTTCCTTCATATTCAATAAGTTTGTATACTATCTCATTTCTAATCATATTTATCCATAGCATTGTCATATTTAACATCATGTTCCAATCCTAGCATTAATGTCTTCCATGACAGTTTTAAAGTGTTACCTAATCAAAAATATTTTTTTTACAACCATATAAAAATCTACTATTTCTTCACCACAATGAAAACTTGTTGGGACATAATCCTGAATAATTTGCATTTGGTATTTTCTATTAAGTTGAATAAGTAATTTTACTATTGTCTGATATTCTATTAATCTCCATAATATTATTCTTCTAGTTTTAAATTTATAATGAATCATATCTGACTTGTGCTTCCAATGTTTGAGCCTATGTAGTAAAGCATATGCCTATTTTTAAATCAGTTGACTCTTTATCTTTTCTTCTAACATTGCAAAGTCCAACAATGTCCTAATGTAATATAAGACAGCACCTCTTCCAATTCATAAAAGCTGCTTTCATTTTTTTGAATGTGATCTACAGTTGTCAGTAACTAAATAAAAAATCATCATCAAATGGTAGCCTGGGTCCACAATTATAGAATTCTTTATCTTTGAACATCAATTGCTGCCTTGGGACAACTTTACAATTTCCTGTCATAATTGTAAATATCTGTAGCAATATCTTTCACACATACATTCATTTTACTTTCACAAAAATATGAACTATCTACTGAAAAAAAAGATCATAGTATTTCTTGATATGAAACTTAATGGTAAACATCTGCTGAAGTCACCAAAATGCATTTGACTCATTCAGGGTAATTGAAAAGCCCATTCATGTTTGTTTATTCAATACCCATGATAAGAACATACAGAGTGAATATTAGGAATTTTCCTACTGGCTCCATTAAAGCTTCAGGATCTCCTTTCAGTTAACAGCAAGTTCTCTTTTTACTGTAGAAAAAATTCCATTTTGCACTACAATAATTTAAGCATGAGTGAGAACAGTAAGTGACTTCTAAACTTATTTTTTTCCTGTGAACCTATATGGTCCATGCTAAATATAATTTATCATTTAAAAAATCTAAGTCATTATAATGTTGTGATATTACATAATAGATTGTTGTTGTTTTTAAATATAGAGGTTGGATAAAACAACTAAGTATCTCTCACTAATATAATATAGGACTATTATGAACATGAGTAGAACTGTGTATCATTTAAACTATAAAAGAAAGTCTAGAGTTCTCTGAACAATTATGGTTGTCAATATCAAATTCATTCTGTGTTCAAAAATAGACCAAAGGTTAATAACATCTAAATTAAATAATCGGAGATCCTTAAAAATGTTTAATACTCCGAAGTTGAGCATGTTGATGTATAACTCCATGCTTAGTGTGAATTCAAGCATCGACATCATAAATGAAACAATTTTGTTTATGATGTTGTATAGCAAAATAAAAGCATTTTGCATTTTCAATTTATTTAATCATGTCCAACATTATTTGAAAGCATTCTAAACTATTTTTAGTTATAACACAAATAAAGTTAAGATAAATCATTAAAAAAAATTCTATTTATTTAAAAACTACCAGAAGAAATATAGAAATGAAATTGAGAAGACTTTTATCTATAAAAGTGTTATGGTTAAAAACAAAACATAACTAGAAAGATAAAGATTAAGTATGATTTTTATTATTGAATTACAAACTTTGGATTACTTTGTGCATAATTACATATGTTAAAAAAATCATCACATTTTTTTCCTTATAAAAAATTGTTTACTAATATGATTCCTATAAATTATATAATCTAAAACAATAAGAATATGTTTCAACCATATACTATAATCATCACCAATTATTTACATGCTTTTATCTAAACAATATAAAATAAAAATATATAAAAAAGCCAGAGTATAGTTTTTAATAACTTATATTTTTTTCATCTTATAATCCGTATATAATTTTTAAGATAGAAAATTGTAAATCCTTGGCAGTGACTACAATATATGTTTGAAATAGAGAGTGCATTATTTTTACTGTTTTATAATATATAAATTATACAATTTGGGTTAAGAAAAAAGGTTTTTTAAAAACAGAAGATAAAGATTTTTTTTGATATATATATTTTTGCAAATAAGTTTTGAAAACTGCATTCTTTTGGAATGTAATTTGTCTGCATTAATTTGTTTCATATATTATATTATCTCATCTTGTATATAATCCTGATAAACCTCCTTCTGAGCCATCCCTGCAATTAAAAACTATAAAAATGGGATGAACAAATGAAAAGAGATAGGAATACTGTGAAAAATGAACTACTTTTTGAAAATTATTATTAACAATTTATGTTCCTAACATAAGTTAGATTAGCTAAGTTAGGCAACATTTTTTTTATATCTGTTAGTCTTGAAGCAAATCCAATTTGACAAATTTTATCAAAAACATGCAAATCAATAGTAAATAAAGTAAGGGTTCATCAAATTTTAGAAGAAAGTTATAAAACTGATATGTTAATATAAAGAGAAGGGAAAACAATGCCAAATGATCATCAACAATGATTGAAAGCTATCCTGTATTGCTTAGTTACCTCTACTTACTTTCAGGCAAAGAATTTAACATTCACACACACAGTAAACGATACTAAACTGTGACTTTTAGTAACTTCAAATAATTCTATAACAACATGCAAAGTTTTCTTCTCAACTGAGAGAAGCAGTCATGGGTGATAACTTTGCAATCAGATGTAAACAAGATATGTCACTCCATAATTATGTTCCAAAGTCAAACATTATACTTCTCTTTTTGAGTATGTGATGTAATTATCAATATAGATGTAGAGTGAGAGATATTTAATTGGGGAGAGGAAGCAAAGATTATTCCATGTTCAAATTTCTTGATATTGTTTATATATTACTGCTAAAACCTAGCATAAAATCTGTTTTTTTTCTTTTTCTATAATATCAATAACTTCTGTCTGTTGAAAATTAATAATTGCCCAAAGCCATCCATATAAATTTCACATTATCAAAACTAAAAAAAATATAAAATGCAGAGATATAAAAAATTATCTACTATTTTGCAATAGCATTTACTAACTAATTTAAAGATAAATTTGAACAGGATACACCATAATTTATGACAATCAAGACTGTATTAAAGCCCTATGTAGAATTGAACATTTGAAACTTTCTGCAAATTTTATCAATTACCAATGTATTCATGTACAGTTTAATTTTCGAAAATTATAAGATAGATCAAAAAATTTAGACTGTGGGCATATGATTTCATTAGTTAGGTATAAAAGTCGATCAATTTTTGATTCACTTAAAACTTCCTTCTAGTTAAATTACCTATCAAAAACAAAATTTTTAAAAAATTGTTCAACCTCACCTCCATAAATATGAAGCCTCTAATTACCATTTTCCCCTAGGTACTGGAAAGACAACAGTTCTCCTACTTTTGGTCTCTGTTACTAACAGATTTATTATTCAGGTCAGATATTGGTATAGGAACCTATTTTTTGTAAATGAATTTCTTGATTAAAATAAATCTCAAAGCTCATCTATCAAAGATTTTCTGCCTCAAAAAATAAAATGTACAAATATTGATGTGATTTGTTCATTATGTAGTAGGAAGGAGCCATTAAAACAATTTTAGTATGAGTATCCTTCTTTACAAACATATTGCAGCTTATCTCTTTTATTCATTATCATCATCAACCATTATCAATCCACTGCAGGATGAAGGGCTCTCCAAGTTTAATCCATCTCCGATCTTTAGCTTCTCTTTTCCACAACACCCCTGCACATTTTCTTATTTCATCCATCCATCTCACATGTGGTCTCTTTTCTTTTACAATCTCTTGGAATCCAGTTTAAAATTTCAATTGTCCATCTATTATCATTTCTTCTAGCAATATGTCCAGCCCAACTCCATTTCAATCTTTATTTTTTTCAATAAGGTCAGTAACACCTGTTTGTTGTCTTACCCATACATTGCATTTTCGATCTCTTCTTGTTACTCCCAACATACATCTCTCCATACTCCTTTGAGTGGTCTGAAGTCTCTGTATTGCTCTTCTATTAAGTGTCCAAGTCTCATATCCATAAGTAAGAACTGGTAAAACACATTTGTTAAAAACCATTCTTTTCAAACACATAGGCATATTTCCTTTTAGTATCAAGTTATTTCTACCAAAAGCACTCCAACCAAGTTTAATTCTATGATTAATTTCCTCCATTATGTTTCCATCTGTATTAATAATCTGACCTAGGTAATGGTAACTGTTAACTTCTTCTAATTCTCTTTTATTACCCATACTCATATCTCTTCTTTAACGGTCCTCATTGAAAAGATTTTTAAAAAAATTTCTAAGCACAAAAATGATCACTTAATTTTTTTTCAACCCTTGGTTTCTGAGATATCATTTTACTTTTATCCCTATATCTCAGAAACTGAAATCTTTTTTCCTTAATACCATAGTACTTCAAATATAAAATGCACTTTGTTCCAAATTTTGGACCTGAAAAGAGGAGTGTATCTGAAAATGGAAATGAAATAAATTTTTAACATCTTATTTCTGCAGATCTTTACTCTATGCTATACATGCACATAGTATTATGATCATTGGCCTGTAAAGAATAGTATGTTAAATCTTTTTTAATCAAAGGAAAAAAGATTTAACATTACATGTCAATATTTTTTGGATTACTTTCATAAATGGCATTAACTCTCTCTCTCAAGCTGTTTTTATATTACTTTGCCAAATTTCCTATTATTTTATTGAGAAAACTATACTGAATAACCTTTAGAATTTTTTACAACTAATAAGTCAATATAACAATGAGATAAAAACCTGCCTTTCAAGGAGCTAACTGGTTGTTTCTAGTTCTCTACATAAGAGAGTGTATGCCAATGATTTTGACAGTTCTGATATCTGTTTTGATTTTCAAAGTGAAAACATAGGTTTTAGAATCTTTTGTTATTTTGCTAATTTTACTATTATTTTACCGAGAAAACCATATTAAATATCTTTTAGAATTTTTTTTAGAATTAATAAATCAATATAACAATGAGATAAAAATCGGCTTTTCAAGGCACTGATTGGTTGTTTCTTGTTCTCTACACAAGATCATCATCTGTCAACAATTTTGACAGTTCCAATATCTTCATTTTATTTTTGAAGTGAAAACATGTTTTATAATCTTTTTTTAACACATATAGTTGCAAATTGTAATTGAATGGAAAAACTAATCTCAATAACAAAAATAATTTTATGTTGACCACTATGGATTATTTTTGCCAATTATAAAGAAAAATTTATTTTTAAAAAACTTTCATTTAGTTTAATAATCTGTCAAATTATTATTTGCATTTTAGAAAAGATTTTTAATCAAAAGAACAAAGATTTATCAGTAACATTAAGTGTAAATGCTGTATTTTAAAAAAAAAAGTTCTCTTAGAAACAAAAAATGTTATGGTATTTATATTAAAAAAAAAGACTCTGTAATGCAAACAATATACATATAATTTTAAGGGGGTTTACAGTCTTGGAAAAAATATACCTGAAAAAATTATCAAAAAGAACTCTTTAAATGCTGCATTGCTCCACCATATTTATTATATGAAAACGATGTTAATTTCTTTATCAGTCCCTTTCTTTTCTTTGCTTCATTTATCTTTTTTTTCTCCCATTAAATCCAACAAATTTCTCTGATTACTTAAAATGATTCCCAAATAATTATACCTATTCACTACATTCAACTTTATATCCCTCAGTAAAAATTATTTCTTTTCTCTTTCTTCAGCATTTACCATCATTACTTTTGATTTTACTTCACTAAATTTAATCTCCATCTCTTTACACACCCTTGCATAGCATAACTTCCATATCTTCCCTACTTTCTGTGCACAAGATATCATCAGCAAATAAAGGATCTAATAATGTATACACTCTTTTGCTATCTATTAATGGTATCTTTATCCCTCTTTCTAGTCTTTCTATTGCTCTTTCCATTATTATTGGAGAATTTAAATAAGTGCTGACACCTATAGTGATTTAATTTACTATGGTGTTGTCTTTTTTTTTTTTGTAATGCCCATCAATTCCTTTCTGTATACAGTGATTTTCCATTGCAGGAAGTAATCAAGTGGTTCATCAAATGAAAAATCATGTGACATTTTTGTGTCTTTACAGCTTGAGCTACTATCTATAAACCTCTTTACAACTGCCTTAACATATTGGACTTTCATTTTTGTGTGTTTAAAACATAATTAACAAAT
The DNA here is from genome assembly GCA_028023455.1 of Epiperipatus broadwayi. Lineage (NCBI taxonomy): Eukaryota > Metazoa > Onychophora > Udeonychophora > Euonychophora > Peripatidae > Epiperipatus > Epiperipatus broadwayi. The sequence continues at coordinate 19,479,569 of JAQFVV010000006.1, forward strand.
TTAAAAATATTGATTTCTTTTGGATGTCATTGTCTAGGCTCCAATAATATGACTATTCTTAACCTACACTAGATTTGATGGTTTTTCTCAAAGATTTATGGAAATGTCAACTTTCTATCCCATAATATTTATCACTTCCACAATATATTGTATGCAAAAGAAAAATGTATCATTTATAGATATAATAAACATCTCTATACTTCTCCATTCTTTTTAAATACATATAAATAAAAATATAATAAAAGACAAATGACCCCCAAGATGCATTTCATGCTGAACCAGAACTCTTCAGTTGGCTCAGGTCACAATCTCTCATATACATCTTTATTATATGCAAAGTATTTACCTAGAGTAAATTGTTATATGTTCATTTACCATTGTCAAACTTCATCCACTCACAATGGATGGCGTCAAAGTTGTGAGTGGAAGAAGTTTGACAATGGTAAATGAAAATATAACAAAAATTTATCCCTTCAGTATTTTGTGATTTCAAAAGCAAAGTGCATAAACGACATGGATTCCCATAATTTGATCAAAAATATATATATTACGGTTATATTTATTAAACAATTTTTTTTTGTTTCTAATAAGAAATATTTTAAGTAAAACTCATTTAAGTTTCATTCATCTCCCATTTAAAAAACAGAGAAGGAAGCATTTTTAATAAGCTCCGTTAATCTAGAGCAATTTATTTTTAATTGAATTATAATACAGAGCAGCTGATCACATTATTATTATTATTTAAGTATTAATTCATGATCAGAGGGGAAAAACTGGATTAATAAGTGCAGGGTCATGTGACTTGGGGGGGGGGACTAAGCTCAACCTAAGCTTGTCATTTTGAATGATATGTTTCCATTAATTCTAATTTTCTGACATTTATTGAATTATTCTATTCAATATCTAAATTCTCTTTTAAATATCTATCTATAATGAGGAAGGGGGGATATATCGCTTTAAGTGTTATTAATGTTTAATTTGCTAAATTTTTAACTGTTTTTTTTTAATACAATATTATAAAGCAATCTATAATATTCAAAAACCTTAACAGAAATCAGGAGGGCAAAAAAAAAAAGAAATATCGCAAAAACATTTACAAAATAACTTCAAATGCCAATAGTAGATAAAAACAGTTGTAAAAACCCCTTGTCTTCCCAGAGAAAAGTGAAGTCATTATTATTTACCAGATTGCCCAAATACAGTTTGGCAATGTTTTTTGTTTTATTGCTTCCCTTCCTAGTTTTACCTTCTGAACTAAGAATAATTCAATATTCATTTGCTGACCAATAATGAATGGCTAGCCTGGTACATATTGGGAAAAAATCCTAAACTTGCTTGTAATTCTCAAATAGCATTCCTGTATTTGAGCATTAGACTGTGATCATGGCTGATGAGTGCACTAACAACTACACTGGGAGAGGCTTTGCACTCTCCAGCATTTAAAATACAAAAAAATAAACAAAAGTAAATAAAGGAGGCCCATGAAAAATATGATTTATTTGGACAAAAATTTAAATTAAACCTACTTTTAGCAGATTAAGTTTCAAATACAAATTTCATCACCAATTAAAAAAAGCAATATCTTGTCATTGCAGCCAGATCATTCTGACCTCAATCATTCTTTTTTTTTTACTATTTATCATATTTTAAAAATGAGATGACCTTGATCTATCCTTCAACTTTCTTTCTAAAACATCCTCTCCAAAACATTTTGTAGAAATTGGAGTATTTTAAAATTGTCCAAAAGTTTGTGATGATGGTGTTTTATTTATAAGTTATGCATGCATTAGCCTACAGTCCACACATAATTACAAATTCAGTACAAATTTTCAAAATCTTGATCCCTCAACTTTCTTGATCCTATTCCCAGATTAACGAGCTATAAAATGTTCTTAAACCACCCATCTGCTGCTTAAACTTTAACAAGAATAATATAAGCATGGTTAATTTTAATATCCATTGGAGAAATATTTGCAGCATTTTGCATATTGAATACTTATTTTTTACATTAATACAGTCAGAGATCCTGAGACAAACATTTATATTTTTTCTCCCACTTTCTTGATGTAAAATTCGCCTAAGCTTTCACAACCAATAACTCTTTTTTTTTTTCTTTACTTACTTCCAGAAAGAGATTTAGCAATTAAATTTTATTATTTTTTAAAAGCTCAATTATAGTGAATAAATTTTTAAAAAATTAGTGATGGAAGTTTTATCCTAAACAAAGCATTCTGAATCATTTTCCCTCTTTCATTTGTATTTGTAAATTCATTCAGCAAACATTTTTAACATCTGCATGAAAAGGTTTTATTATTTTCCTCATAAAATACTTCATCTTAAAATGTAAATCTAGTTTGAATGGAATGAGATGACAAAAAAAGAAAAGTTAAGGAGATGTGGTTTAATGACAATCATATCATTAATTTAAAAAAAAAAGTGTTCAACTCTTCACTAAATGGAATATGTAAAAATGTAATTTAAATAATCTCATCTATACATAATTATTCCTTGTTATTAATTGGGCAACATACCTAGCTAATCAGTGAAATCTATGAATCTGGTGACCTACATTGAATGTGTACTCAGTTGTTTCTAAGATTTTGTAAATGATGTTTGCTAAATAAAATAAAGCATAGTATTACTTTTCCAATTTACATTTAAAATCTGTTTTAAAAATTGTAATCCCATTCTATTGCTCTATTCAATAGCCATTTATTACAATCTTGAATATCGAATGGTCACTAGATAGTAATGGTTTAGGATATTTGAATCTCAAAACATTAGCTTAGATAATATATATAAAAGTAAATATGGCTGGTGGATGTGTGTAAATGCAAAGATTAATAGGAATTTACTGATATGTTACATCTACTATTACTATCCATTGATTACTCATCTTTATGAATCAGCTTAACATGATAAAGATAAAATGTTATACACATTGGTGATGAAGATAAAAATTAAATTTATCAATAAACACAAGTCTTGTACAATGCAGATAACAAAAAAAAAAAAGCAATACAATGCAGCAATCTACAAAAGTAAACCACCAAGGTAGGCAATGCAGAGTTAAACAGAAGCAGAAAAATAAAACTGGAAAAAAAATAAAATAGCTATAAATTCAAGAAACTAATAGAGTGGACTAATACAGTGGATTATGGGTCTAATGCAAATAAAAGACCTATTTAAGTAAATTGTAACTTATGCTGAAACAATAGACATAAACAAAAAAGAAAACACAGCAATTGATTTTTTTAGTTGATTCATTCTGAATAATTCTTTTGAGTAATTCTATATTATATAGGGTACTTGAGTACTAGAGCTGCAATTTAGAGGAGATAGAAAACCTTTTCACACCCACAATAAATGTGACATATCACGATGATGTCATATAGAAAGAAATAATCCTGCATTTTTCATTGATAATGATGTCATATTGAAAGAAATAATTGGACATTTTTCAGTTATTGTTCAGATTTGTTTCTGACAACAGCTATTTTTTCCATTGTGATATTCATGTCATTTTCATTGTGTTTTTGATTTAACCCTTCAACCGCTGATTATATCATTCGCCGCAGGAGATAAAAATCAAAGCTTTTAATTGGCCAATTCACAAACTGATGTGTCAATTTTTCAAAAGATTTTGACCGTTTATTAATATATTCACTTTAGTTTCGTTTGTAAAAAGTATATTAATAATTTGTCAGATTATGAAAGTGAACGAAGTTTGTTCAAAAAATAAATTTTGATTTATAATTTAAAAAATTTTTGATTACGGCTGAAATGAAAAGAAACGTCAAGCATCAATTCCACGTTATGATTTCTACTTCCCACTTTGCAATAAATAAATAATTCTTGCTAAAATCTTAACTATTTTTGTAAAATAATATTTATTTTTAGCATATTATAAGAAAATAATTTGATAATATTTATTTTTAGCATATTATAAGAAAATAATTTGTATTTCCATCAAAAAATACTTTAAAATGCTCTAAAACATTCGTTTATCATTTTCAAAATAAAACAAAAACCATTCGTAACTTTTTACTTTTTGGCAGCCATAGTCTTTTTTACAAAATTTCAACAGCCAATAAGATTCAAGAAAAAATGGTTAGAAGGCGGTGCTTTTCCAGTTTCTTTCTTTACAAAATTTCAACAGCCAATAAGATTCAAGAAAAGATGTGAGAAGGCGGTGTGCTTTGGTTTTCTTTGAAAGATGTGAGAAGGCGGTGCGCTTTGGTTTTCTTTGACATAAATGGTCATCTTATTGATTTTTTACTTGTAAAATAATTCAATAGATGGCAGCATCTTATAGAACTGTTTTCCTTCTAAAAAATGACGTCAAAACCGTAAACGTAGTACAAAAACAAAGTGATTTATAGTGATGTCAAGTTTCCTCGGTTAAAAACGAGCCGATCAGGTGAAAGATTAATTTCTTTATAAAAAAATGAGAGCAGTTTTATGAAAATCCCAGCATACTTTGCAATCAAGTGGTTTCATTTTTGGCACAAAAATTTTTACTGCAGATCTCCATTTTCTGTGGTAATATTTAATAGGAAAAGTTTGGTTATGTCAAGTTTCCTCGGTTAAAAACGAGCCGATCAGGTGAAAGATGAAACATTAATTTCTTTATGAAAAAATGAGAGCAGTTTTATGAAAATCCCAGCATACTTTGCAATCAAGTGGTTTCATTTTTGGCACAAAAATCTTTACTGCAGATCTCCATTTTCTACGGTAATATTTAATAGGAAAAGTTTGGTTTTAACACATAAATTTCTGTTATATATTACATAGTAAGTGTCTAAGGAATATAGTTAATGTATTATTATCCAAATTCATTCAAAATCATAATCATTTACTGCTTTGTGTATATTTAAACAACTATTTTTTTGATCAATGGCGTTATTCTTAAAACTTATTTTTTTTTTTTTTAAAGTTGTTCAAAAATACTTGTCAAAATCATTCAGCAAAAAAAAAAAACATGTACACAGATCTTTGTTTCAAAAATATATTTATTAATCACTTTGTGTACAAATTAGAAAGAATATATACAAGGTTAAATGAGGTTATGCTGAGTTCTGAGAGTTCTTATGAGTGGTTTAGTAAGCCAGCATGTTTGTTGTTCTGTTGTTATAAGTGGGAAGGGTGAATAGGTTCCAGGTGTCCTCAAAGGATTTTTTTGGGAGAGATGAGCTCATCTCTTTTCCTGATTTTCTTTATTGTTTCGCAAATCAACAGATCTGGGTCTAGGCAAGGCAGTTCCATTATCAACTTGCAACGTACTACCCAGATTGCATAGGGAATGAAAATGGATAGTCTAATGATAGCAAATGTTCCGGTGTGGATCGCTTTTATGGGCAAGAGAATTAGGTCCGGTCTGATATTGGAGTTGGTGAAGTCTATATCTCTGACTGTTTTAAGGTTTGGACAGCGATATATGAAGTGCTCAATGATTTCCTCTTCATGAGAACATAAACTGCAGGTTGGATCAATGTTGGAGTTACCTCTTCGGTAAAATAGGAACCAATTTGTGGGAAGTGCGCTAAGGTTAATTTTGATGATGAAGTCCAGATATTTGGGCTCCAGACACCATCTTTTAAAGTGGGTAATTAATTTTTGGTTTGTGAGGTTGAGGCTACTTTGGGGAGGTTGTGAATGTGGGATGATTAGGTGATACGCATCTCACAAGGCGATTTTAACGTTGAGATTGGTGTCCATGATTGGTTTGAATTGACTTAAAAGATTGATAAGGGATGATATCCATGGTGTTTTCCCTGGTGGGGGTCGATCTGTTGGGGAAATCTTTTCGGTGATGTTGTTATAGCCAAAGGAATGTATCAAATTATGTAGCATATTGTGTGTTTTTTGGAGGATGGCTGCTTGAATAGAGTGGAAAGACAAGCCATTGAACCTCCAAGGCAGCTGGATTTGTCGGAGGCTGATGGCCACAGTCTTCCCTCTCCAGAAGAGTTTGGTACATAGGCGATTAATCTTGTTCTGAAACTGTTTGGTTAGTTTGATGAAGGGCAGGTAATATATAATTTTTGGTAATATTGTCATATTCAGGAGCCCTACCTTTCCATATAGTGAGAGATAGGCTCTATAGAGAGAGATGTGGTGATGTGCTCTGTTGTTTGGAGGATACCATCCTGTATTTCTCTGGCCATTACCATTGATGATTTGAAGATGGAAAACCCCAAGAAATCTTTGTGGTTTGGCAGTATAGGTAGATGATATTTGTTTTCCTGACTTTATCTGCCAGATAGCTGATTTGTTGTGATTTATTTGTAAATGATATTTTGCAGAATATCGATTTAAAATGGATTGTAGTTGGGGAAGGTATTTTATGGTAGGTAGAACAATCATGATGTCATCTATGTAGGCAAATGAGTTGAGATGTTTATTGATGGATGGAACGAATACTCCCGGAAGATTTTTTTTAATATCCATCAGTAGAGGATTTATGTATGCTGTGAAGCATAGAGCACTAGGGGGGAACCTTGAGGGAGAGATTTAAAAGGTTTGAAGCCTGGTGTGAGCTTGCCATCCAGTGAGACAAAGATTTCTCTGTTGCTTAATAGATTACTGATTATTTGTATAATGGTGACTGGAACATCATATTCAGCCAGCAGATTCAGCAGGATGTCTATGTGCACTGAATCAAAAGCCGCAATGATATCCAGATGGACAGCAATGGGTTTAGATTTCTTTTGTATTCTGATATAATCAATGAGAGCCATAACGTTAGCCATAGCATGTGAGGTGGAGGCGCTTTTTTCCCATATTGATTAGGAGAAATGTGTTTAAAGGACTATAGGTTGAATTTGATCCTTGATGACTGACTCCATTATCTTGATTAGCAATGGGGTCATGGAGATTGGTTGAATACTGGTTAGATCAGTGAGTGGTTTTTGTTTTTTCAAAAAAGGCACTAGTGCCACTGGATACAGATCAGCTATATTTCTGTGCCCAGTAGCTAAGTGTTCAATCATTTTGACCATGATGGGAATCGTAAACTGACTTAGGTGGTTTAAAAGGAACTTAGGGATGCCATGTAGAACTGGATGAATGCTATCTGGGAGAGATAAGTTTTCTTTTTAAGTAGAGCTTCTGTAATGCCATGCTTGCCTGGATTCCCAGATTCCAGCCAGTCTAGTTTAGAAGGAGGACTATCTGCTTGCATAAGTTGTTGATGATGCTGACTGATGAGTAACATCATAGGATAACCTACAAGTGTGTTTCTGTTACTGGTAATTGATGATGGGGTAACTTGTTGTCTATTTGTCCCTAGAGCCCATCTGAGATACCCTCTTGTCCAACAATGTTGTTGAGACAAGAAGAATTTAGACCTCCTGATGGATATATATTCTGCAAGAGATTTTTGTTTATTACGGTAAAGGTTTTTAAGTGATAAGATGACTTCTATATTGAAAGGATTCTGTTGCACCATTTGTAGTTGATTTTCAATGTCTGTGAGGTCTCTGAGTAGGCTACTTGGGCCTTTAATTTTTCTGGTGTGATGGTTTAGAATGGATTGGAGAATATTGGTATATGTGAACCAGGCTTCTTCAGCTGGAAGGGAAAGGATGTTGATCTTTCGGAAATAAATGTAGGCCTCAGAAACTATGGCTTCTGTCATGCTGGACTTTGTGACCATACGCATAGTTCTGTCGGGCCCCGCAGCAGGCACTGGAGCCGCAATAGCTTCTAGATGGATAACTATTGCCATATGATCTGAGAAAGAGACAGGAACCAAAGCTGCATCAATATAAAAGTGGAGTTCTGGTGTATAATATATCAGGTCAATCAGGGATCTTCGAGTTCTGGTGTAAAAGGAAAAGGCACCTGGGGGGAAGAAGCCCTCTCCGCACATCAGTCTTTAATTTAAGTGATGGACGAATCTAGTATTAAAGTTTTGATATGTGGTATTGAAATCTCCCAAGAGGATTGTCAGACTGGTTCTGTTGCTGATGATGGCATTTAGCGTATGGATTATGTTGTAATATTGAGTTGTATTATTGGCCGTGTACACATAGGCAATGATAATAGGGTAGTCTCAGTAGTCAACCTCAATAATAATGTTGTTGTCTAACAGCAGAAGATTAAAACTATTGGGGGGTATTGCATTATTAACCAGGATGCCAACTCTTCCAGAAGCCGAGGAGCCAATAGAAAGTCTGCTATAACCTGATAATGAAAGCAGTGCTAGGATTTTATGATCAGTGTTCTGATGGTATTTAGTCTCTCCCATTAGGAATATATGCGGGGAGTTGAGGGCAATCAAATTTTTAATAGAATAGGTTCTACCCAATGAGTTGATGCCACGAACATTGATTCCAGCGATTTTACAGTTCATAATCTAGTTTTATGTCTCTTCGACCAGCAGCTCTGAGTCAGTGGATGACTCATCCCAACCAATGTCATCTGGGTCTTTTGCAGCATCCACCTTCTCAGAAGGCACCTGAGAAAGAGAGGAAAGGGTCAGTAGAAATTCTTGGCAGTCGTTTAAAATTGAAGCGGGGGTATAACTTGTTGGGGTGTCTTCCAATGGTTCCAGGGGATTGGATGCCGGAAGATCCATAGTTTTCCTCTTCTTTTCAGAAGATTTGAGATGTTTAGCTGGGGTTAGATCTGTTGTTTGATTGTTGGAGGGAGGTTGTAAATCATTTGGAGGTTGAGCATTCTCTTCATCTGAACTGGAATTGTCTGAGAGGACCAACTTTCTTTTGTGTATCTTGTTAGTCTGATTTGCAATTGCGGATATATCTATAGTGTTTTGATGTTTTGCTTTTCGATTTACCAGGGCTCACATCAACTCAGATCAATCAAGCAACACCTAATCCTACTGCAAACAATGACTCTACCCAGGTCCATATCACCCAAACCTCAACAAAAATTCCAAACAAACCTGAAAAGACATCTTCAAATATCACAATCACCAATACATCATTACAAACCAATACTACTCAAGAGCAAATGGAGGTAGAAGTTGACACAAACCTCTGGGATGATCTTGTTGACCAAAATCTCACACAACAAGTTCATAAGGCCATCACTCATCTTAATAAATCTGACCTAGACACAGAGGAAGGCAAGGATCTCTCAAACCCAATAGACCTTGAAGATAGTAACTATACCATTATAAAACCCAAATCCACCTCCATCCAGCAAAAAACTCTTTTTTCCAAAAATCCATCTCCATCCAGCAAAAAAGGCAATCAAAACAATAAGCAGACTACTCACAAAACATCCCTGCAAACCCATTAAAACAATAAAGAAGTGTCTGCAAACATAAACTGTTTATTGGAAAATAAATCTCAAGCTACCCAACGGTCACCGCCATCAGAGCATTGCTCAGAGCTCAATGAAAACCAAAAAAATAACAACTCACAAAGACTTTCGACAGTCAAAAAACCTAAAAAAGACTGTACACAGATCTTTCTTCAACAAAAGTCAACAATTACAAAGTTATTGGGAGGTTGATACGAATGTCAACAGCCACAGTAGGTCTAATACATGCTCTGTGTTGCCAGACTAAAAGTAAGTAAATAATAATAAAATATGATATAATTTAAATATATACCAAACGAACAATAAATGATTTTGATTTTTTAGTAATTTGTATAAAAATACATTAACTACTAGGATTATCATAAAACTGCTAATAAACATCTTTATATATATATATATGTCAAAGCATTGACCAGGAAGCAAATCCAGGCCTTACACATACACCGAATGAATAATAAATGATTTTGACTTTTTAAATAATTTTGAACAACTTTAAAAAAAAACAAACAAAGTTTTAAGAATGATGCCATTAATCAAAAAAATAATTATTTAAATATACACAAAACAAACAGTAAATGATTATGATTTTGAATGAATTTGGATAAAAATACATTAACTGCATTCCTTCGACACTTCACCATGTAATATATAACAGAAATTTATGTATTAAAATCAAACTTTTCCTATCAAATATTACCACAGAAAATGGAGATATGCAGTAAAAATTTTCAAGCCAAAATTGAAACCACTTGATTGCAAAATATACTGGGATTTTCATAAAACTGCTATCATTTTTTTATAAAAGAAATTAAATCAAAAACACAATGAAAATGACAAGAAAATTACAATGGAAAAAATAACTGTTGTCAGAAACAAATCTGGACAATAACTGAAAAATGTTCGAATATTTCTTTCAATGTAACACCATCTATGATGATATGATGTCAACTATGATATCATCGTGACATGACACATTTATTGTGGGTGTGAAAACATCTCTCGATCTCCCCTATGTTGTGGCAGCTTTAGTATTCAAGTACCCTATATAGTATAGAATTGCTCAAAAGAATTATTCAGAACAAATGGTTGTGTGCTAATCTATCATATCACCTGCTTGATGGCGTTGATGCTAAGCAAAAGCACAATGATATAACGTTCCTGGGCCAGTCATTCTATACAACTACGATGTCCATAAAATTAAAAAAAAAATAAAAAAAAAATATAAAAATGTAAGTAGACTTTTTGGGACAGTAATTAATCAGAGACTGGCTTTGTGTGTGTGTCAATAAAAAAGTATGTTACTTTTCAATAGCAAATAATAGTACATTGGAGACCTTTTTGGACAGTAATTCCAACAAAATTTTACAATGAAAGCTGACTTTGACCTTTTTGGGACAGTAATTAATCAGAGACAGGCTTCTTTTTTTTTATTTTTTTACTTTGCGTATTGGAAAAGTTACAGTACTTTTTAAATGCAAAATTAAGTTACATTTTTACCCCCTTTTTTTGGACAGTAATTAATCAGACACCGTGTTTTGGAAGGTAAAAATTAAATTATATTGCACTCTTTTTGTGTGTGTATATATATAAAATTACATAACTTTTTAATAACAAATAATAAATATAGCAGAACCTTATTTGGACACTAATTAATCAGACGGGCTGTTTTTTTTTTTTTTTTTACATATCAGAAAAGTTATGGTAATTTTTTAAGAAAAAATTAAATCACACTTAAAAAAATTAAATCATATTTTATCACTTTTTGGACAGTAATTAATCAGGCACTGCATTTTGGGATGGGGGAAATTAAATTTGATTGGAATTTACCAAGTGAAGTTATTAATAATTATAACAAACTATTTATTATAATGAAATCCAACTCCGGTATCTGGCAATTGGCAATTTTTAGAGTTGGCAGCAGCCATCTTCCTTGTATCGGACGATTTCTCGTGATACATTACTTTCATCATGATTTTCGAAATAGTGCTGTGCTCCACCCTAAAATACAATTTGTAACGCTAACACAGTCCTGATGGAACAGTGACAACACTGTTAAAAGTGTTAGAAGGTACCAGAAAGTCAGTTCACATGAAACAAAAAAAGGTCGACCTGAAAAGTTAAATTATTTAGACATGATGCAGTCAACACACCGTCACATGATACTGTAGTGAAAATATACAATCCAGCATTACGATAAAGTGCATAACACAACTACAGCAGCCAATGAAGGCATTTTTCTGTGCTTTTAGCATAGAAAAAAAGTTACAGTGGTAGCCGGCAACTGGGTAAACTGATTCTTGCTGTGTTTTATCGTAGAAAGAAAGCTATCTGCTTGGTTGTGGCCGCGGAAACGGCATATTTCTAACAATTTAGCAAGAAATAGCACTTCAAGTGGCTGACATGATAGATCAGAACACAACCGAATGAATCAAATAAACAGACAAAAAAAAAATCAAAATTTTGTCTGGTCTTCAAAATCTTATATAAATAGTTGATTAATTCACATAGATTAAATGTTATCTTAGATGGCGTCTTAGCAAAGTGATTTAATTAACTCATGAGTTCAGATTATAATATAGATTCTATTATTTTTAAATGCATAATAATCATAACTGGTATTTATTTACATGGTAGTTAAAATTAACAAAATTAATTATAGATATTATATTACAATAATGAATTAAAAATTAGTACAAAAGATAATAATAGTCATTATAAAAAATAAGCTTTATTTTAAATTGAACAAATTTAATAAAGAGTATTCCAGGATTCACTTCATGCCAAAAAATTCATGTAAAAGTTGACACACACCCACACCCTAATACACGTATTCAAATAATTCTAAAGCCGCAAAATTAACAAAATCCATCAAGAGATTACTGTATCCATTCTAAGATGTGACTTTTTCAAAAACACTTTTTATAAGAGATAACTAATAATTATATAAGCATTTAAAGGGTATTTTAGATGCTTTTAAAAATTACATATTAATTGTTCATATTCATGTATGCTTATTATTTCAATATATATATAAGTAATATATTTCAATATATATATAAGTAATATATTTCAATGAGGATATATAAGTAATAGAAAGGAGTTTGCTATTAACTGAAAGGAGACCCTTTGATTCCTAATGGTGGCTTTAAAGGAATTGAGTAGGGCAAATTCCTTATGTCCACTCCATACATTTTTGTCATTGCAGCTGTTATTTCTATGTGATTATTCATATAGTATATGAACATGGATGGACACGCATTAGCCAGCATGACGAGTTCATTGACTTTTTACATCTGAATTTAAGATTAAGAAACACATGGACTTTCTTCTCAGTTGCCTGATAAGGTAGAATAAATGTATTTTTCTATCAGAATAAATGTATTTTTCTAATAGATATATACAATCATGACAGACAAAAATAAATCATGGCCCTTATTCCTAGGAGGCTGTAAAGTCACCAACCAAGGCAATGGATAATGACCGAAGGTGGATGATGCAAAGAATCCCCTGATTGTGGACCCAGGCTGCCATTTAATGACAACTTTTTATTTAGGTACTTACAACTACACATCACTTTCAAGTGATGGAAGATTGCAAGAATTAGAATAATTATCTTATATTAAATGGGACATTCTTGGACTTTGTGAAGTTAGAAAAAAAGATGAAGAGACAATTGATTTAAAAAGTGGACATGTACTCTACTATAAAGGCACAAATATTGGAAATACAAGTGGAGTAGGATTCATTATAAATAAAACATGGAAGAACAACATTGTGGAGACTGATAGTGTATCAGACAGAGTGGCACAATTACTTACACAACTTAAAAGCAGATACCAAATGCCGATAATTCAGGTTTATACCCAACAACTTCTCATAGTGATGAAGTAGTAGAAGATTTTTATATGGATGTACAAACAACTTTTGATACGAGTAAACAATATTTTAAAATTGGTATAGGAGACTTTAATGCTAGAATTGATAAACAAATGAAAAACAAGAGTACTGTAGGTAATTTTGGTTATGGTAATAGAAATGAGAAAAGACATAGACTTGTGGAGTTTGCAGAAAAAGAAAAACTTTATGTTATGGATTTTTTTTTTTTTTTTTTTTGAGAAAAATGTTAAAAGGAAATGGTCATGGAAGCATCCAAATGAAAGTACAGCAGAATTGGATTATATTTTGACTAACAGAAAATACCTATTTCAAGATTGTAATGTTCTTAAAAAACTTAACACAGGAAGTGATCATTGATTAGTAAGATGTAAGATATGTGTTAATGCAAAACTAGAGAGAGAAAAATTATTAAGAAAAACAATATTTAGTTAATATTCGTAATCTGAAACATTCTAATGAATTTAAATTAGAACTTACAAATTGTTTTCAAGTATTAGTGATTTTGAACATGATTCTGATTAGAATGAAATTAATAAGAAAATAACTGATCTACTTTTAAAAACTGCAACAAAGATAACTGGCAGAAAGAAGCAGCAATTGACCAATAAAATTTCTACTGAGACTAGAGAATTTATGAAAAAAAGAAGGAATATGAAAATATACAAAAATGATGCATTAAAAAGGATTCAATACCTCAAATATTGTAAAATGGTGCAGAAAAGAGTTGAAATTGATATAAGAAAGTATAACTGTGAACTAACAATGAAAGCTGTAAAAGAGAATAAAAATCTCAAGAGTGTAAAACAACATTTTGATATTGGTAGAAAATTTATATCTGCAATAAAAAAAAAGTTGGAATTATTACTGAGAAAAGAGATGACATCATGAAATGGGTAGAAGACTTCTATCAAAAATTATATAGTAATAAAGAACAAGTACCTCCTATATCTATTATATCTTCTGAATTGCCCAGAATTTTAAATGAAGAAGTGAGACATGCAATTAAATTTATGAAAAAAAGAAACTCCAGATAATGATGGGATTATAATTGACATATTAAGAGAAGTAGGTGAAGAAATAGAAATTTTTTTAGTAAAATTATATACCAAAAGTCTAAATGATAAAGATGTACCAGATGATTGGAAGAAAGCAGTATTAATATTAATATTTTAAAAAGATGATAAAGAAGATATTAGAAATTGCAGACCTATCAGCCTTTTATCAGTTTTATATAAAAATTTTATAGATAATTACAATTCGTCTACAGAGAACATTGCATTTCTACCAATTAAGAGAACAGCTGGATTTAAAAGTGGTTTTAGTACAGTAGATCATATCCAGGTATTGAAAGAAGTTATAGAAAGGGCAAATAAATATGAGTTGCTATTATACTTTGGATTTGTAGATTGTGAAAACACATTTGATTCTATAAACATTTCTTCAGTGATTAAAGCATTGGATCATCAAGGTATAGATCCAGAATATTATCATATTTTGAAGAATATTTATAAAAATGCAACAGCAACAATTAGATTACATAATGATACTAGGAAAGTCAATATTGAGAAAGATGTAAGGCAGGGTGACTCTATATCTCCAAAACGTTTTACAGCAGTGCAGCAAGAAGTATTTTGTGGATTAAATGGGAAGCTAAAGAGGTGAAAGTAAATGGAGATTATTTAAGTCATTTAGATTTTGCAGATGATGTAGTTGTTTTTGCAAATAATGCTTTAGAGCTGCAGGAAATGTTGCAGGAGTTATCAGATGAAAATGTTAAAAAGACTAAAGTAATGTTCAATGGATTTTCTCAAAATATGAAAAAACAAAGATTGATTATGATGAGTTAGAAGAAGTTAACAGCTACAAATACCTTGGTCAGATTATCAATACAGGTGGAAATATAATGGATGAAATTAATCATAAAATTAAACTTGTTTGGAGTGCTTTTGGTAGAAATAACTTGATACTAAAAGGAAATATGCATATGTGTTTGAAAAGGAAGGTTTTTAATAAATATGTTTTACCAGTTCTTACTTATGGATCTGAGACTTGGACACTTAATAGAAGAGCAATATGGAGACTTCACACCACTCAAAGAAATATGGAAAGATGCATGTTAGGAAAACAAGAAGAGATTGAAAATGCAATCTATGGGTAAGAGAACAAACAGGTGTTAATGACTTCATTGAAATTGGGCTGGACATATTGCTGGAAAAGATGGCAATAGATGGTTAATTGAAATCTTAAACTGGATTCTAAGAGATTGTAAAAGACCCAGAAAGAGACTACATCTAAAATGAACGGATGAAATAAGAAAGTGTGTAGGGATGATGTGGAGAAGAGAAGCTAAAGATCAGAGAAGATGGATTGAACTTGGAGAGACCTTCATCCTGCAGTGGATTGAGTATGGGTGATGATAATGAATAGTTATTACTTTTTCATTTAACAATGAAATTTTAGATATATATTTGGCTGATGTTTTGTTTTATGTTAATACAAAAGCAGTGAGATAAATTTTTTGAGAAGGAATGGAAGAAAAAAAATCGATGCTACTTCTGGCAATTTTTTTAATTTTCTACCATTTATTTTAACCCTCTTGCATTCTTCTTCAAATAAAACGACAAACTGAGATAACTAGGCTCAATAAAAGATTTAATAATTAATAGAAAATAGAATGAATGAAAGGAAAATAATAAAAGAAAGCAAAACATTGTTTAAAAGATAAAACACAAAAATATAAAAAAACATAGTAATAAAAAAAAATATTATAACCTCTCAGGAAGTGTCCTTAATGAAAATATAATAATTAATAAAAGTTAAGGCAAGAGAGTTCTGATCAATGTTGTAATGTTATAAAAACAAGCTAATATTCTCTTCAATTAATAATAATAATAATAATAAATCATAGTTGTTAATCACATGAAATGTCATGTGACATTTGAGCATCCAAGTGTGCAGTTAAACATAATAGCTGTATTTAATTGACCAAATGGATTTTCTCATAAATATCCACTCCAGAATTATAGCTCCCATTGTACCATCCTAGACTGAGTATAGAGTCCACTGGATATGCAATAATATCAATCTATTATACCCATCTCAAAATTATTTGTTGAATTTCAGTTCCATAAAGACACTTATTACAAATTAAGATGGAGCACAGGCTAAAGATGTCAATATATATTTTATGCCAAATCAATTAAATTTTTTGTGCCCAATGTATCTTCAATAGTTTTGAAATTTAATTATAAAATAAACACCAACAATTAATTTTAAGAATCCCAAGATGTAATAGTAGAAAAGATGCTTATTATATCTCTAAACTAGATTTGAATGCAGGCTGAGTAAAACTTTTTTAAATTTCAATTCTGTCCATAAGTTATTAAGTGAAAAATTCAGTATTAGCCACGGGCATCTAGCTAATTTTAGCAAGAAAGTAAAACAGGAATCAAAAAAAAAGCTCAAAAGCTTCTATTACCAAACCTCATAATAACTCTTTTTTTTCATTTTTCTCTTATGGAGAAAGAGAACTGTTGAAGAAGCTTTAACTTTGCAGAATACGTTTCCATTCAATTTTCATGATTTGGATAATTAATTCAGTAAAGATTACATTAAATGCAGAATCCTATTTTGTAAATTTTACTCATCATCATTAGCAAAAAGAATAGAATTAAAAGTTAAAGATGAATTTCATCATCTGTGTATCAGAAATATGTCCACATATATCACATGTCGGTCCTATAGTCTGTTTATTTGATATCTTCAACAGTACTTTTAACTTCAGCAACCAATCATACTTTTGAAAAACCTCAATACTTTGCATAATTGTAGACCATAATCTTCTTATAGAATTAATAGCATTATATTATTTTTCAAGTCCATATATATCTTCTTTGCAGTTTTAAACCACGAGTCATTTTAAGCCTTCTTATCAGCTATTGAACTATTGCCTATAAATCTTATATTGCTTATGAATATCCCATACTGTCCTATATGGTTTAATGCAATGGTAGAATAGTGGTCTCTCAAGTTGAAGGTTCATAAATTCAAGATTCCAATTCTGTGCTTGAATTTCTTGTGAACTTCTAAGCAATATATATCATTATTTTTATTTTGTTTTATATTAATATCCACATCAATTCTTCCAAGTAGAAAATGCTATTGCTTGCTTTTAATCAAATCACCAATAATAAGGATCATTATTATAGAAACAGCATTTTTCTTTTTTAATAAATCGCAAGAGACTTACTTGCATCAGCACACTCTTTAAAAATATTCTGTCCTTCAATAATGTAACAATCTTGAAAAAAAAAAAAAAAGTTTAGTATTTAATGACTGTTGAAATTAAGTGTAAGTACAATTTAATTTTAAAAAATGAACAGCAAATTTCTTAATAAATATATTTGAAATAGGAGTAATTTTTAATGCAATTATCATTTTAACCAAAAATACATTAGGCTATGATTTGTTCAACACTCTGTATCTGTAAGTGCTTATGCAATAATAACTGTTAACTCCTAATATCTAACATACTATTGTTGTGAGAATCCCTTTATAGTGATTTTTCTGCCTAAATAAAGGATTCAAAACATTCACTCCATTTGTAATAACAACTCATCATTGATTTCACAAAGGATTTCAATGACTTTGGATCAAAATTTATTACCCCACCCTAAATATGAATATTAAAGTCTCTGAAAAAGTTTTTTTTTTATCTTTTAATTGTTTCATGTAATAATATTATCCAACAACATATAAAAGCTTTCTGTTTCTCAACTCTCTGAATCCAATATTGGAACCTAAATATGATAAAATGGGCATATATATTATTGCAGAAATTATTTTAGAGCACACAGCAAATCCAATACCAAGTATCTTCATTCAATATCTATTCTTCTGGGGGGGAAAAGATCTTGCAATTTCAAGTAAACCTTTATCCTTTAGGAGATGGGGTTAAATAAAAGTGTATCAAATCTTGATACTTCTTTGTTCTAAAAACTTTTGAGAAAAACTCTTCTTCGAGATTACCTTCAATCTCCGTGTGACAAAAACAATATCTCTCATCTCATTTCACATATGAACAAGATCTATATTTCTAGATATAAAAAGAATTCTTGGATTCAAAATTCCAGGACACTGATACTTTGAAGTATGGAGCAGATAATGCATGCTATTTAAGATAGTCTGGATTAGTTTAGCTGTATTAATTGTTTTTTATCAATCATGTTTCCAAGAATGGACAGAGTAATGTGAGATGAATTGTCACAGCTTTTGCGTTTGTTAAGTTTTCTATCCAAATAATAGTCTGGCAGTAGACTATTAAAAGAAAGCTGTAATATAAAATACATTAGTGAAATTTTATCACAAGTAATTTTAGAATTACATCATTAATTACAATGACTTCCATCATCAACAAAACATAGAATATATACTCCTAGTAAATTTTAAAAGGCTTTTATATGCTTGATTTTCATTTGTAACTAATATTTATCTTATGACTCAATTATCTTTCTACAGCTACTGTAATTATGAAATTGTGTATTCCTGCAATATATATTTCCACCATCAAATAATAAAATAGCAATTCTGACAACATTTTTACCCCCCCCCCTTTGGTTGCTATTTCTATTTCTTGTATTTCTATCTTTATTTATTCTTCTTGTGTAGTTTGAATGACCATACTGCTTTATGAATGATTACTACTAATGATTAATATTTAAAATTATATTATTCTTATAGTTAATATATATATGAGAATAATCTTTAAATTCAAGAAAAGGTTTAAACTTATGGTTTTTACACTTCAGAATGATTATAATTAAATAGTCAAAATGTTGGACTAATTTATTTTTAAATAAACATACCCTTTTTCTTTCCAAATCTTGTTTTACTACACAAACCAAAATTATTTTCTGCATCTGTATATATTTATCATTATACAGCTCTACCTATGTTTTGATAATTTTGATAATTTTAAAAAAAATTATCAAAAAAAGCTCTACCTATGTTTCCATGTAAAAATTACTATCTAAAATGATCATGGGATATGTCAAAGTGTAGAAGGAACTATATAATGATACATATACTTTATGCAGAAAAGGTTTTGATTCATACAATAAAATGAATATATGGAGAATTATTTATACACCGGATATAAAAGATATGTTTTGAAAAAAAAAAAAAGGAAAATATTGCTTACTTTTATTTTAAAACTCGTTTAGAAATAAATCAAGATTTTACAAAAATTTGATTTAATTATTTATTTATATTGGTTCAAATTAACAAATGAATATTTGAAGCTTACAGTTAATGTATATATATAACCACATACTTATAATATTTAGAACTTTTCACATTGTAAAAATATATATATTTTTATTAGATTTCAGAATTACATTATGTTTTGTATTTTGAATTTCATTCAAATATTGTTTATAAAATTATTCATTTACTATATTACTTGTAAATGTCTTTTCTTTTAAATAAAAAGACTATAATTATATATAAATAATCAAATCCAATAAGAAATATGTTTTAATGTACATTATGAGATGAAAATTCTTATAAGTAATTTTTAAAAGTTTTAATGGGGGGAAAAGTACTATTTTTCTTTACATTAAAACTTGGTTTTAAAAATGTCTCATTCAATCAGTCAAAACTGGATTGTAATTTTATATTTAAATATATATGCACACTTTTTAAGTTAACGAGAAATGACAATGTGATATAAACTTTAAATATATATACATTATCCAAATGGATATTGCACTTAGGACAACTTTCATCACTCATTTAATAACCACTTTAACTCATGCTCATCACAATTATTAATGGAATAAATAATATATATTCAAAAATATAATTGCTACTTATTTATTAATATATATATATATATATGCGCGTCGATATGGATATATACATATTCCAAAACAAATCCATAAGAATAAATATCATATTCATTTCTTTCTTCGTCATTAGTTAGACCCAATTATTTTCTCAAAGCATTACTATCACCTGCCCTGAGTAAAAAGCATACAGACAACTCTTCCTTCAAAATCATTCATTAACTTTATTATTCTTTATCTTTTCCTCTTCTTCTCCATAAAAGTTCTCCAATTCTAAATAAGTCTCAATCCAGTTCTTCTCTCTCCCCTCCCCCCTTAGTGACTCTTTTCAATATCTACTTTTAAATCTACTTCAAATGAATTTTCTAATTCTTCTCCAAACTCAAAAGTCGCCCATCTTTTCTTCTGCATTTCCCTTAAATATTTAAGACTCTAATCCATAAAAAGCAATTCTCCAAATACCCTGTATGGTTTGGATCAATAATATAGTGAGAGATTCTGGAACTCAAGGTCCATGAACAACTGACAGGTCTATTACTTTTGATGACCAAACTTCTTAGGAATTACTAAACAATAAACCATTTGATTATTTGAATTCTCCGAATTAAATATTTTATAAACTTCTTTCTCAATTCTAACTTCAAAAACCTATACAATAATATTTATAGACCTCTTTAACCAATGCAATTAGCAGTTTAATTTCTTTATCATAATTTATCTATTATCCAGGTAATAAGTTTTAGAAATTCCTATTTAATTACTATACTTAAACATTTTTTTTCTTTACCACTTACTTTATTTCAGTTGCACTTCATCGCATTTCAAATTTGTTACAAATTCCATCTATCTTACTTATTTCAATCGTCTATAAATATATATCATTATCTTATCTGATACAATAATCTTTACCTTCTAATGTTATCTCTATTCTTACAAAGATAATTTATTTAGGAGTTCATTTAAATAAATAATCTAAATAGAAAAACAAAAGTAAACCAGTCTTAAATTATTCCCTATATCCATTTCTCCTGAAAAAAGATCATTTGATCTTGTAAATTTCTGTTTCATTCATATACAATTTTTTTAAATCATCTCCATTTTCAATTAATATCTTTTTTCTTCAGAATATTCTAAAAATAATCCACTTTCCCATTTCAAACATCACCTTCAAAATCAACATGGTAAATAGTAACTTCTATTCCACTTCCTGCACATTTTGTCAAAAATTCTAATCACTACTTCAATAGCATCTCTTCCTATTTAAATCTTCATTGTTCTTCAAATATAAATATCTAATCTGTTAGAGATAAATAGAGATTATTTAACTCATTCACTATCAACTCCTCTCTCTCTCTCTTATTTGCAACATTTGATTTTTATAATTAAACCTTTACTCTACACCATACATTTATAATCTTTATATTATTTGTTACAAATATAAGTTTATAAATGAAAGATATTCTAAAAGTTAATATTTAAACTTTGCAAAATAGAAAAATTAAGTACTAAAATGAAACAATAAGGTTTACAATAGCTCTTTCCCCACTGGCTTCAAACCTTGTCTATTCATAAAAAATTATTGAATGAAATATTTTTTATTTGAATTCCATTTTTAAAATAGAAACAAATTTTAGTTGAGACACTATAAAAGATATGAAAATATGTTTTAAAAATAAAAAATTACACATACTTTTATTAAAATTTCACAAAAACTTTCTTGACCAACATTTATAAAAGCATTTCTTGTTAATCAGTAATATTTTTACAATTTGTTTTCTTAAAAACAAATATTTTCAAATAAAATCTAACTGTATTCAAACATCTTTTTGGTTTAAAATAAATATTTTACAAATATAGTGCATAAATAAGTTTAAATATGTGAGTAAATTATTAAAAATAACAATTTTTATTTACAAAATACTAAAATAAAATACATATTAGGAATTGCCTTGAGGTCACAGATATTGTTGAATTTTTTTGTACTATAATTAATCAGATATTGTTGGACTTTATTTTACATATAAAAACTGCACATGTCTGCATGATATTGAAATTTTCCTATTTTTTTCTAAGTAATAATTTTAAATAACAATTTCTATGCAAAAAAAATGTGTATTAGCAAACTAACCCAACAGATAATGCAAAATAGTAAACAGAAGCCTAAGTGATAGCGATGCCATCATAATACCCAAAAATCTCAATATAAGCGATTTTGTAGCATCTGTTAGGGAATGTATTAAGTCATCAAGATTTCATAGATGATGGTATTTTTTTCTTCAAATAATTCTTCAGAGCTTCAGGGAATGTTGCAATTATCAGATAAAAGTAAGAAAGTATATCAAATAATAAAGATTAGAGTACTGTTCAATAGATCCTCAGAAAAAAAATAAAGATTGACAATCATGAATAAGAAGAAATTAATAACTACAAATATCTTGGCAAGATTTTTATTAAAGACAAAAATATAATGGATTAAATTAATCATAAAATCAAACTCAGATGGAGCGTTTTTGGTAAAAATAACTTTATAATAAAAGAAATATGCCTTTGTGTTTGAAAAAGAAAGTTTTTAATAGATGTATTTTACCAGTTCTTACTTATAGATCTGAGACCTGACATTTAATAGAAGAGCAATAAGAGACTTCAAATCACTGAACAAAATATGGAGAGATTAGGAATAACAGGTAGAAGAGATTGAAAATGAAATGTGATTGAGAGTCAAATAGTTATTACTAACATCATTGAAAGGATTAACAGACTGAA
Organism: Epiperipatus broadwayi; assembly: GCA_028023455.1. NCBI lineage: Eukaryota > Metazoa > Onychophora > Udeonychophora > Euonychophora > Peripatidae > Epiperipatus > Epiperipatus broadwayi. The sequence continues at coordinate 19,502,365 of JAQFVV010000006.1, forward strand.
CTGGAACTGGAATGGACATATTGCCAGAAGAAATGATAATAAATGAACAGTTAAAATCCTAAACTGGATGCTAAGAAATTATGAAAGATCTAGAAAGAGGCCACATGTGATATGAATGAACAAAGTAAGGAAGTTTGCTTGTATGCTGTGGTTAAGAAAAGCTAGGGATACTGTGTTAATCTTGTAGAGACATTCATCTTGCAGTGGATTGGTAATAGTTGAAAATAATAATGAAATGTATGATATTCTGGATTACAAAAAGTTAGATATCTATTCCACATATCTATTTTTGTATATATTTTTACAGCAATGGGTTACATAAATATTGTAAACATTATATAGAAAACAATTTAATTCAATTGTGAAAAGAATGTTGATAAAAAGAAATCAAATGGCTTTTTGCACAAGTGTTCATAAAAAATTTCAGCACTAGAAAAGACAGAAATAGACTGCAATACAGACACAAGTACCAGAGTCCACAATGCACTATATCATTCAAGGAAAAAAATATTTAAATACACACACGAAATAATAACATACTTTTTACATAAATCAGGAGATCTGGATTTTTAATAAGTGGTTATCAAGCAATTAAATATTTTTAATATGACTTTGTAAGTCTGAGTCTTCATCCGCATCATCAACCAATGACAGTCCCCTGCGAAATAAGTCTCCAATGCTTTTTCAAAAATTCTACCATGATTTTTCCTCTTGCATAAGGTTCAAAGAACTTTTTGATTATTTCACTCAATCTCAAATTTTGATTTTTACAAGAACAATTTTAGTTTCATATTGTCCAGTCAAATATTGCAATAGACCCCTTGTGTGGTAATATAATGGATGAGAACTAGGAATTCTTGACTAGATTCCTTGCTAATTAATATATATATATATCTAAAATAATTTAATATCTCATCACTTGGAAGATGTGACATTTGAGCACTAGAAGAGGTAGATTGAACTTTGGCCTGGGAATCTTTAATTCTCAAATCCATCACTCTACTATTCAACTGACTAAAATTGTGTTCTCAAATGTTGCCCTTTCAAGCAACAGAGCACACAATTACTTATGTATAGATCACAGTCCACTAATTATTGTTTATTCTGGATAAGTCTACATTTAATCTCAATTAAGTTCTATAATCATTACAATTTGGATTTAAATGCATTCATTTCATTTCTTTCTTTGTTATTCCCATTATATTTATTCATTTCCATAGCTCTTTTGCCATTTATAAATGTATGTCATTAATTCAAAGTCAGGTTCATCTACATTATTAAAAATAGATGAAGATGTTGATTAAAAACTTCTTTTCATGCATAAAGAAGTTCTTTTAAATATATAATTATTTACAAATAATAAAAGATATTGAAGTTTGGTTTGATTTGTAACAAATTATAGCTAAACTGCTAATCAATATTTTTTTTAATGTTTCCATTTTGTTACAAGTCAGTATCAGGAATGAATAGTCATGTGATAATGACAGCAATATTCATTTGTATATAAGACATAAACAATAATCTCAGTGCAATGAGTTTAGAAATAATAATGATATTATGTCGAAACACATAACAATTGATAATTTAACAATTCTAAAAATACCGAATCAAGGCTGTGTGGAAAAAACTGAACTACTGATTAGCATCACACAAAATGCACACAATGAACGGTAAAATTATAAAATTTTACTTTCTACTGCTACAAAAATACATATTTTTAACTATTCAATAATAAAAATGTTTATTCTTTATAAATAAAAAGATAATTAGGGACTAACTGCTGTTGAATTACATTTTTTCTGCCAAAAGTGAAGAGTGAGTAATATATGAGTTCCTCCACCAGCACATCAGTAATCATCGCACAGCCAAGATTAACAAAAAATCTTTACATTTTAGGATGAAATCATTTAATGACTAATTTTGAAATGTTAGTTCAGTTAACTATTGGCAAAATAAATTCTAGACCTATTTTGTGATCTGAAAATAATTTCAAACTTTGCCAGGCTACATTTGGACCCAAAGACAGAGAAAAAAGACATATTCTCACTTTATCTTTATGAATAACCCAGTAGAATATGAAGCCTGCCAAATATTTTAATTCTAATTATTTCTTCTCCTTTTGTTTACATTAGTTGATACTAGATGGCTTAAGTATTTTTCTTTCCACGCAATGTAAATTAGTTAAATAGTTCAATTTTATTAAAATTTATTTTCAAGTCTGTATTCAAATAGGATAAATTTAATTCATATAGTTTGAATTTATAAAATATAACATTCTCTTAAAAACAAAAATTATCTAAGTTAATTTGATATCTTGAGATTTGATTTATCTCTTAGAGAAATTGAATCTTCTTGGGGTAAATCTCTTTTAGTATTGAATTTTCCAATAATTATTTATCATTTATATACAAATTTTACAAAAAAAAAACATTAACAAGTCTATAATTTTTTTATTCTTTCTCTTTTTTTTCTAATATATTGTGCCCATTCCAAGTTAGCCTGTGGATAAATTATAGTAATGTGCATAAAATAAAATTTTAAAAAAAAATCACATTTTTGTAGAGGAAGTGAAGCTGTAGGACACCCAAGTTTAAACCCTACATATCATGTCCCAAAAGCCTAGGACAGAGGGGGAAATATTAATGCCATGTTTGTTTTGTATTGATAAATAAAAAAACCAAAATAGGATATACCTTGAATTATTTAATAGTTGTTTTTAAAAGTTAGGATTAGAACACATGTAAACATTTGTCTGTGGACAGAAACTAGTCAGTTAATCATTTTCTGATTTTGGTTATTAACTTTCTTCAAAACTGATCTATACTTACTAAATTCTGCTATTCGTTCTATAACAATAATTTAAGTCTAGTGATTTTAATAATTTAGTTTTGAATATTACATTTATAGTTTGCAAAAATCATTCAGATTATTTCTGATAGGCAGGTTTTTCTGAATGTCTGAGTGTGTGCTTGTATTTTACATCAATAAACTCAGTTACACATATATTAAAAGAAAAAATTATTTTGAAATCATTTTAAGATTTCAAAAGCTCTATTGTTATAAAGACTTTATTGTTTGTAATGTGTTAGTTAAACTAACAAGGTTAGAATTTCAGTTGTCCAGCTGACATTTTTTCTTCAGAGCTAATTCAAAAGGAGGGATAAATTTTATGAGGCTAGATTTGAGAAAAATGTGTGAGGCCATTAAGGTAATGGATTCCTTCCAGACCAGTTCATCGGTTAATTATCCAAGAAATCCTATTAGTCTGGGTTGCTTGTTAACAGTAAATTTAAAACAGAAGATAAGTTTTAAATTATATGGTTTAACTAATAAGAATCAGGTGTTTCTATCTGGGTGGTCTGTAAAAAACTCAATGGTATAAAAAGCTGGCAATCACTTAGAAAAAAAATTAAAACTGTGAAGAGAATAAGAAATCGACTGAATTGCTATCATTTTTATATATATTTTGTTTGGAAAGTTTCATATAGCCTAATGGCAGGCTAAGCAGATATGTTTCATTTGTGATGGGGCAGCCATCTGGTAGCCAATGCATATTTGAAAAGTCTGAGTCAAAAGTATTACATATCTTGTGACAGTGTGAAAAATAAGAGAAGTTGACTGCTCACCTGTAATTTAAATTGAAAATGAAAATAAGTAAACTACTGAAAAATGTGAAAACATGCTAGTTCAGTTATGCCAGTGACTAAGTTTAAATCCCAGCAAAAATGATAAAAATATAAAACAAATATCCTTAACCTATTACAATAAGTATGCTGAAAAGAAATGAATTAGCAATTCTAGTGCCAAATGGAAATGAATTAACAATTCTAGTGCCAAATGGCTCCTATGGAACCAAGTAAATTCATTATCATCATCATAGTAAAAGAATTGCAAGCTAAAGCCAAGAAAGAATAGGACTATTCCAGTAAACCACTGAAATTAGTAATATATGCATGTTACAGATTGGTATATGTGGTTGCTGCAAAATTTATAAACATTCAATAAGCTGAATTTGAAACCTTGAAAATATGTGCCTCGAGAAAGTAAAAGAATGACTGGTAATATGAATTTTAATTATATATTTATCTTTTTATTATATCAGGGACTATTAACAAAATTTTTAATAACAAATTCTTATTTTTGAATTTTAAAACCAAAATCTAGTAAAAAGAAGAGTTTCAGTGATAATAGCTAGTGTAGTATTGATGATTTTGTGTTCTAAAATTATTATATGTATCCACTTATCAATGTATTTTTTTTGTGAAATGTATTATTGTGGGTCAATTCAAAATTATGTAATATGTTTATATGCTAAAAGGTTTTTTTTCTTTAATGTTTTATTAATAATGGGGATCCACACATACACATAGTAATATAATTATACTTGCCATATGTATAGCTATGTTGCCTGAATGTTGAAAATGATAGAAAGGTAGCATTGGAGTAGATTTTTTTAAAAAATAATGACTAGTGACCTCAATAGCTTAGAGGGGTGGATAAGTAATTTAAAGCTTGTTTCTGTAAATGCTTTTACTTCTCTGGAATCTAACTAACCTTTTTCTAATTATTTTGTTCTATATGTTATGTTTAAATTTATAAGATTACAAAAGTATGTGCCTGCATAAAGTGTTTATATTTTTTAAGGAAATATTTTTCTTGTGGATAAATTTTTAGTTATTCACTATCCAAATTGATGCACCAACATTATACTATGATAGAAACATTGAATATTGTCATTAAAGGGAAAGGCGAAAAAGTTTAATATTATTAATATTATGATTTAAATATAAACAACTCATTATTGTTATTCATATAAATTTTCATATATATCTTTAAATAGTATATATATTTTAGTAATCCAGAAATAAATGTTAATTTGTTTTCTTAAAAGAGATATTTATCTTTATTAAGAGTATTCATTGCTTTATTAATTATAATCATTCATCATCACTGTTGAATATTAATGGTTAAGTTCTAATTTAAATATAAGGTTAGGCAAATAATTATAAAGTTATAAAAGCTAAATTTTGTTAGGTGTTAGTTCTAAAGCTGTGGCTTTAAGTATAATCATCATCATGTTTTAAATCACTGATCTAGTTAAATGTGTTTAATGGCCATAGATAAATAATGATTTTCACTATATTTGTTTATCATTTGTGAGTCATTATAAGATAATAACCACCATTCCAATCATCCAACATCATTCAAAGGTGAGTGAACTGCCACCATAAATCGATAGTATTTGATATGAGCTAGCAAGACTTATGAAAATGTTGAAATGCATTTATATTAAAATATAAGTAGGAATGTGTCTGATAAATTTTATATGCACAACTAAAACATAAGTATGTTTTTGTTTTTCTTAATGTTAATGCAAATGTGATATGGGTCTAAAATTCAAAATCCTACATCCGGTTATAAATAAGGTACCAAAAGGGTTTCAAACCTGGTACATTTGTAAGTAGGTATTGAAACACTGATTTAGTCATCATCCAGTTTCACCTACTATATATCATAGTAGTCTTCATTTTCCTAATTTGAACCCTCAATGTACACGTATATAACCGTATACTAGTTAATTTAATCTGTAAGAGCGTATATTTACACATATGTGTGTATAATTGTATCTGTGCACACATCTGCTATATTAATGTTTGTAGGTATAATGTATATGCATTTGTAAGGTTATATAAATATTTTATTTGTGTGTAATTGTATCTGTGCACACATTTAATATATTGATGTTTGTATGCATAGTGTATACGCCTTTATAATTTTATATAAAGATTTTAGTTATGATTTAAAATTAATAAATTAGGTTTAAGTTGTGGACATCATGTATATGTGAGAACATACCTATGTATATATGTGAAGGTAACTGTAATGTGATAGGTGTAGTAAACATTACAGATTTTCTAAATTATTTCAGAATTGTCTTTGAAGTTATTTAATTTACAGAATTGCTGATATTTGCATATAGTTATTAAATTCAGGGGTGTCTTTCTTACGTATATGCTAGAATGTTGACGGCTTAAATCTCTTTTGAAAAAAAAAATTCAAAGTTTATAGATTTCTCAGAATTACTTCGCACTAAGCTGAGAAACAAAGTTTATGGATATTGTAAAATAATGTTAGAAGCATAAACAAAGTCATTAACAGAGTCCCACTTAGCTGGGTCTTTTGTAGTTGCTAAATTAATGATTCCTTAAATTTTAAGATTTTGAAAATAAAGATTGTGAATATGTTAATGGTTTGTGAGAGGGGGGAGAAAGAAAATATAAAACCCCCAGTTTTTAAGTTATGGGATTCCATTTTGTTTGCTCTCTTGTTGACTTATATTCAGGCAGTGTGACCAGTTTTTACAATGGTAATAAGTGGCTAATTCGTTTATGGAGATGGGAGACTCAAACCACAGCCTACCTGAAAGAATAGCGGATGAGTCAGCCCATGTGTGTGTGATCCTGCCAAGCTACCAGCCATTGCAATTGGAAAACCGGTAACAAATCCTTAACCCAGCTCTAACATAATGCTATAGCAATTCTAATCATTCATAAAGCTAGCTATATTATATTGTAAATGTACACAAATTCTAAACTTAAATTTCTTATAATAATTAAACTATATTAGATAAGCATATTTCTATTTGTGTAAATTTAAAATAACTTTGAAAAGCTGAATTATAAAACCTTGCCTAATCTAAAATCCTCTTAAATCTTTTAAATTCAACTTGTGAAAAGATAATGGCTGTCTTATTATTTTATCTATTCTCATCTATGCTTATGCCTACTATATATATATATATATGTGTGTGTGTGTGTGTTTATTAATTTGTACTATGCCTACAGAGCAGAAATTACTAAATATTACAACAGTAAAGAGACTTTTGTTCTCTGAAAGTTTATTTATGCTGCTTTTTGGCACATGTCTAAATTTCCAGTCTGAAAACCTACTCTTATATATATATATATATTAGTTAAGCTACTATGTTTTGGCTTAATATTCAATTCAGGTTTGCTTAGTAAAGGTCTGTTTAGTTGAATATGTGACAGTGATATTTTAAAGCATATTATAAGTAAATAGGTAATTTTTAAGTCCCAAATATGCTTTAGCCCTCCTTAGTTTGTTATCATAGACTATGTAGGTTAATTCGTAGACTAGATCATTTTAATTAATCCTTTTTAGCACAGGTTAAGTATGCTAATTTATGAACTGGCATATAGTAGTTTCGCAGAATGAACCTATAGATTTTGTGTTTTATTAATTTTAATAATTGATATTTAGAAAGTGTTGCAAATAGGCTTTTATGAAGCACTTCTGTGCATTAAGCCTTGCTATTATATTCTTATTAAAATGGGCTTTGGTTTTAAGGGCCACCCCATTATTCCTTTTAAAACTGGAACACAAGTATCCAGCACCGTATATTAAAACTGTTCGATCACCCGAACTAAATGTTCATAGATAGCAAATGTATGGTACTCGGGAACCAAGTAGTTGGTATGAATCCCATGAGTAAAGGCACATTTAAGTCACATCTCTTAATTTGTGTAGCACTGTAGTCTTGGAAGTTATGCTACAAATCACCAGTTCATCCTCCATATTATTTGTTCAGCATTGATCTGAACCTCAGATCTAGTTTATATAATACAAACTGCATAAAAAGCACACTGACTGCTCATTACATAATAATATGTTAGATATAGATATAATTTAGTTGACATTCTCATAAGGTTTAATTCTTGGCAAACCAAGTAGGAATGGCAGAGCATAACTAAAACATCATTACAAACATACATGAAATTATCAATTTGTAATAATGTTAGAACTAAATGATTAAGTGCAGCCTACTGGAGAACTTGTTCACAAATTGACCATCTGTGAGTGGAATATCCAGAGCACTTGAATGGCATTGTTAGTATTGTTTTACTATAATTAAATAATATTAAACATATTGATGTCTGTTGTCTTATTCGCTCTGTTTGCATTGAGTCACTTTCCAAATTTATTAATATATGCTTTACCAAGCCAGCCACAGGTGTGTGTTTCGTTAAGCTATCAATTATTTTTAGTATTATTTCTTGAGTCTCTTTCTCCACCCTTTGCTACTGTCAGTATGCGAATTAAGAGAAGGGGTGACCTCATATATGTCATTCATAGGGAAGTCAGAGAGCATTGGTAAAGGAGCTGAGGTGCAATCAGATTTGAAGCCTCAATCTCTCATCTAGATCAGCCTTGGTATAATTTGTCAAAACTCTGGATTTTGTTGCATGAGTGTACAAATATGACTGTTACAATATAGAATATAACTGTCTAGGTTTAGATAACCTAATGGCCCCTGATAGACCATATTCACATAGTATTCACTTATTATTCACTCCATATTCACTTAATAAAACTAGATAAAGTGGTTAAAAGTACCAAGTGATTTATTTTGAGTTATTTTGAAATATTTTATCATGCTACAAAGGTTCTTAGAACTAGGGCTCGAAATATGCCACATACCTGAGATGAGGAGTCAGAATGGCCTTGTGTTTCATTTGGTAACACTAATTTTTATTAAGTTACAAGACTATTTTAACCCTATTTTTGATAAGTTACAATATATATACTATTCCAAATGGTAAAAATGTAATATTGTCTTTAAATATTTTGTAAATAAAATTACTTTTTTAATTCATTTCCACTTGAATTCCCTTTATGTGGAATGCCTTCCTCTATGTGGACTCAGTCTAATCTACTTTAAACTTTTTCATTATTCAATGATTCTTTAAACTAGATTGCAATTTTATTTTTTAATTATAAACAATTAATGGCTTTCTTTCTTGCAATTAATGTGATAGCTTCTTCAAATAGACAATTTAGTTTATTGGATCAATTATTTAATTCTTATATTTTCCAAATCTGTAAGAGTAAAAATCTGTTCTGGAGTTCTGTGCTAGAATGTTAGCACATGTAGAATATACTTTCATGCTTTATATCCTTCCAGTATGATTTCAAAGCACAACTACATTCCATAAACTTGTAACAATTGTTAATATTTAAGCTAAAAATTGTTATCCAATTGTCAAGCATTGGTAGTCTAGCAGTTATCATAGCTGCCTTCCAAGCAGCTGGCCCAGGTTCGCTTCCCAGGCAACACATTTGACATATGGGGAAAAACTTATCAAATGATTAGAAGGTCAAGTATTGGTGGCCTAGTGGTTATCATAGCTGCCTTCCAATCAGCTGGCCTGGGTTCGTTTTCTGGTCAACACATTTGACATATGGAAAAAAAACTTATCAAATGATTAGCAGGTCATCTGTCTGACATTTGAGACAAGAATGAAAGGTTGAACCTTAATTGAAAAAATATGATTAAGTCTTAAATGTCATTCTACTACTGTACTAAATTGCACACAAGACATTTAAGCTGTTGAGTTATATTTTGATCCATGATGTTATTTCATTAACTAATATCAATTTTATTATGGATTCTATTGAGCTTTTAAAAAAATAGCTATATCATTTTTTCGATATTTGTAATTGCTTAAAAAAGTATTACCATTATTAAACTAAGATACAATATAAAATATAAAACAAGACATCAAACAAAATGATTTATATCATATAAAGAAGTTAACAAATAGTGGGATACCCTGCATAAAAAATTAGACTTTGAGACTGAAATCTATCAGTTCTGGCATTCAAACATCATATGAACTTCTGCATAAGTAACCATTCATATACAATTATAATTGCTGATATGTGTTAATTCAGAGCACCTGTATTAATACCTCCAACTTGTATAGAAATCAAATTCCCATTTCTGATTCCAATCACTGATCAGTAAAACTAGAAGTTATCAAAGATTAATGAAATAAAAATATTGTCAATTATTTGAAAATACAATTATACACCCAAGGACATCATTTAAACTTACAGGAAAAGAGTCCGTGAAATCAAAGTTTAATTGCATGCAAAAACTATTGTGCAATAAAAATTTAATAAAAGTTTATCCAAATGGAATAAACTTCTGACACATTAATGGATTACTTGTCAAACCAAATTTTTATTATAAAATATGTGTTGAAAACCTTAAAAACAATCTTTGTTATCAATTCTTAGAAAATCTAACAAAATATATAGCCTTCAGTTTAATAAAGTTAATGATTCATTTTCCAAGCTTTCTTTTAAATGTAAAGGTAAAATTCCGATGATTTTTAAAATTGTTGAGAAAAAAAAAAGCAAGACAACATTGAATTGTCTTTAGCTTTTTTAAACAAAATGCAACAAAATTTTTTTGTTTCACATAAACCATTAATTATTATGCTCAATTAATATATGCATAATAATTATACTGTACAATAAAATAATATTAATACACTATGTACTTTATTATTGTCAATACATATAAATACTTCAGATTTACTGTTACTCTTACTTGATTAATGTTCATTACAAAGAGAACCTATACAAGTAGATAATTGTTGAAATAGCATACAAGTCACCAATTATATGATTCCACTGTTTATTAATAAGCTCTACATGGCCATTTTTAACATCAAATAATCAATAATATTTTTTTGTCCTTATAACTATTTTTAATGTATTTTTTAACTCTGACAGGACTTTTTAAAACTCAATATTAGTAAGACTTCTTAATATAAGTGCAGTGCTACTTTAACTTTGTTTTGACATCCAAATGGGTCATTGAAAGCTATTTCCTCTCTCTCTGTCAAGATATTTATTTGCAAATGGTCTTGGTCATAAAACAAGCTCTGACTTTTTAAATCTTCTGTTAATGGCAAGAAGTGAGTAATTTACTGAATTTCAAAGAAATGAGGCATAATGAATGCTGAACAATTCAGTCTTCCCCTTTTGAAAAGCAAACAATTATCCAATCTGTAAATGAGAAAGAGGCCAATATATTTCAGCCAAAAATGACTTTACAATGTGAATATTGATAAAAAAACAAGTCTTGTAAAATCCCATTTCTCGCTAGTCAGTGCTGATTAAATAAATAAAAGTATTTATTAATCCCTTTAATATATATCTTATAATTTTTCATTAAATTAACTATCCTCAGTTTGATATTGTGATAATAGATCTTGAACTTGAAATACTGCTATAATATATATAAATATTTAAAGAACTGATGAAATGTACAAGACAAACTGCTATTGATGATCAACAGAAAACAAGAAGATAAAAGGAAGCTAAAAGAGATATATAGCAGGAATTTGAAAGCAAGAGTTGATTTGGCTACAGTTAAGTAACTTAGAATAAATTCAAATATTTGATTTAATGCAAATAAAAAATAATAATCATTATCACATTACTATTGCATGATGATGGTTTCACCAAGTTTAACACAATTTTTCTGATCTATACTTGTAAAAATAATTTAAAATACTTCTCCCAAAAAACGTAATAGCATATATTAGCGCTTTAACCTGCTGAAGAAGAAGCTGTCAGTAGTAAAAAAAACAATCAAATTAAATTAATCTAACACGTGTTTTGATATTTCAAGAAAATGGACAAATTAATTTGCATACATTATTGTTTAGTAACATTACAGCAATGGTTTATAACCTATTTTGGCCATGAATATGAGAGAAAACCTCGAAAGTACTAGGCCTAGCTTAATTTAATTTGATTATTTTTTTACTACTGACAGCTTCTTCAGTGGGTTAAATTGGTTATATATGCTGATCTATAATTCTACAATATGATTTCAGCAAGCTCCTTTATTAATTCATCTCACAAACCTGAGAATCGTATCATCCTATAGTCATCAACTATTGCCTTAGTTGATTTTACAGCCTTCAAAACAGTAGTGGCCCATGATTTATTTTTGTCTGGCCATCAATTAGTAAACAATAATAGTGATGCTCAATAAGAGAACCATTTACTGCAGAAAGTTTGGAGCGAATGAACAAGTTCTTCATGATGCATGTATTATAATTGGTGGTATTTCTGGCATTAAAATTTTGTCTGGATTTCAAAATTCAGAAGCAGTGAGATTTTGTTTTCAATGAGAATATGGCAGCAGGTGTAAACATAAGAACAATTCACAATATGGCAGCAGGTGTGAACAATTCACAATTCTTTGAAAAAACCACTCATGGGTATTTAGAAAAGTCATTAAACACAAAGAAAAGATGAACGGATCAACAGACATGAACTCATTCACACTGTCTTCAGAGATTCAACTATCTAACTTAAGAACTATCAGACATTTGAGAAAAAACATAGTGATTTGTCTTAAACTAAAAAGTAAAAAGATTGTAAATTAATTATACTGAATGACACTTGTTAATGGGCAGTTCATCCATATTAGATTTCAATAATTATGTGATAATACAGCTACATATATAAAGTAGAAGCCAAAATTTGCACTGCTCAGTTCCTTAAAAATAACAAAAAGTAATGAGAGTCTAAGGAAAATTATCAATAAACAAGTTAATTGGATTCAAACAAATCAGAAACCACCTCATAATAGTTGCACACTAAGAGGAGAAAGATCCTTAGTAATTTGGAAAATAAACTGTTGATTTATGAATACAAGTAAACTTTTTGTGGTGTAAGCAGATTTTCACCCTACACACACCCTTTGGTCTATTTAAGAATAATAGGCCCCATTTCTGATACAACAACAAAAAATGATACCACTATTTAATATTTCACATAAATCAAATATGTGTTTAATTCAAACTGTATCAAAAATTACAAACATAGTATCTATGTGTATTCTGAATATAAGCAATTAGGCTTGCTAAATATTTAAATGAAATCTGAGGCAAGTTTCTTTCCTTCCATTATATATGAATTAATATATTATAATCAAAATTTTAAAAGTAATGGAGATGTGCATGCAAAAAATATATGAAATGTGAAGTGCATTTTTATACACATCTAGTCATTCTAATTCCAAGAAGAAAAAACTGCTCTGAATTTTGCAACTATACAAAGCAATCTGTGAACCATAAATATACTCACATATGATAATATTCTGGTCCACTTTTCTATTTGATTTTTTGATGTTTTGCAATACTGTCTTTTCATTTCTTCATCAGAAATGTTTTCCTTAAGAAACCCTTCAATGTCATGTTTAATTGTGGCCAACCACTGTATTCTATTATCTACCATATCTTCTCAATGGAAGCAATCGATAAATCATTTCTTTAACATGACCATGAGGTAATACTTATAATGGAGAAGATATCTGCTTCTCTCATAAAACTACATTCACATTCAAGATACCATTCAGGAAGTCTTGTATTGTTCATTCATTTCACACAGCTGCAGTGCATAACAATGACATTTCCTGATAACTACTGCAAAATTGTCTATTCCTTTTATTTTTAAAAATTCCTAACAATAAAAGCATCATTAAGGTCAGGCAATATAACTTCAATGTTCCATATGTTCCTAAAAAGTTCCAATATTTTTGTAGCTAACATATCACCATCATATTTTAAAACTTCTCCCGATATTTCATCAGGACAAAGAGCCTTTCCATTTTTAAGATTACAAAGAGCTGTTTTGACTTTAATAAGCTAAATATCTAAATGAGTAGGTAAAATGAATATATCATTAAATATCGTCATCTTAATTCTTGTATCATAATTCAAAAGAAAATCAAAATACTCCTTCTGTCTATTCAAAATATCATAATTATATAAGAGTGCTATTATTGAATTTAATAGGACTATGAAAACATTTATCGGGCCCATTAGTACACTAAAAAAGATCGATCAACGAATGTCTGCATCTTCTTTACAATTTGTCAGTCAAGGAATACATGCCTTTAGATTTCTATACTTATTATGAAGATCCACATAAAAAGTTATTTTTCTGTCAATTAGAAAATGCTTATTTTTTTTAATCAAATTTATATATTGACAACTGAAGTCAATACTCATTCAGTCTAAAATTCCTACAATTAATATCATTATTCAAAAATATTAAAGGAGGGCTTTTTCTTCAGATTACCATTATTATCTATCTCATTTTCACACTTTCATTTTGAGATGTCATTTTGTTTTTAATCTGGTATCATGAAAGTTAAATCTATTTTCTTAAACAAATTATCAAAAATTAAGATATCAGGTCCATGCACCTGATAGTTTTGGAATGATTGGAGTCTAGTCTATTTACCCAAATAAGTATGGGAACAAGATTTTTTCAATTGTAAAATATTAATCATATAAATTAATGTAAATAAGATATTTACATGATTTATCAATAGAAACATATAAAAGACTTCCTTATATAATTTATTTTATGTTAAATCATGTTCACACAATAACAAAAATGTACAATTGATTTTATAGTTGCTTTTCAAACTAGCCGTTGTAGTAATTACTCTTTTTTTCTTGTAGTTGAAATAGCACTGTTTGTGAGTGGCTGTTAATGATGATGAAGTATCTCTCTATTAAGGTATTTTTAATGAATTTAAATATCATTTACACATTTTTTCTTTTCAAAAATAGTTCATAACTTTCAATATATATAAATGAATACCTCAAACTTCTTTTTAAAACTTGATTTTTATTTGACTATTATAAAAATATAGACACCAACTTTTCAACTATTTCATAATATAGACTTTTTCAAGGAAAGCTGAAAAATAAAAATACAAATATATAATAATAAATATCACATATTTCAAAACCAATCCAAAAATTAAAAAATACAAAAATCTCTTAGTCAAATCATCATAATCAAACAATAAATGCTTGTTTATTATTGGTGAAAGCTTTCTGTTAATTTAAATCAACTTTGAAAATTATTAGTGTATTACATTCAAATTTCATTATAAACCAAATACTTAACCTGTGCTGAGGAGCTGCATGAAGTTACCAATTGAAATACAACTAGTATTAGTAATGAACCTTTGAATAATTTAAGTTAAAAACTGAAATGGTCTAAAATACCCTTTTCACTAACTATAATTCTAGTAAGTTACATTTCCACTTTAACTGCTGCAATAGTCAATGAGTTGTTGAATATTTTATGCAAGAAGCATAAATTAAAATGATATCTATGTAAATACAGACAAGTTTAATGAATGGATAATTCTGACAAAAAAATTAAATAGCAATTTGACTTCAGTGTGGGAAAGCAACATAAAAAAAGTTGCCTGTTGAATAAAAATACTAATAATAATGGCAATAAAACTGTGACTTTCTCAACAAAACTATAATGAATTTGATAAGAAGTGACTCTCCAATTGTCAAAAAAGACAGAATTGAAAACCCAAGAAAATTCTTTTAAACAATCTAATTCAGAAGCTGAGCTTATAACTTTGGTCTACATTTTTAAATGAAAGATTAAAAATATATATACATAAGTATTTAATTATGAAAATTTTGTTAGAAAATTATAAGAAAAAGTCAATGACCTTAAATTAAGCTATTGAGGAGACAATTGCCTCTTCATTGAGATTGATTCAAATTTAGTAAATGGCAAGTATTTTAATTTTAAGTTAGGCAATTTAAATTAATATCTTAATAATATTTTATCTTAAACATATAACAAAAAATATTGACAATTTGTAGACAAAGTTTAAATTCAGCACTACAGATATTTTTGAGTCTATAAAAAACTTATATTTTTTTTAAAAAAAGTTTCCACCATAATGAATGATTATTTTTGATTAACATTTCAGTCCAAATTTATTAAAATATTGAAATAAGAAAAGTTATCACTTTATTCAACAGCATGATACCAAATTTATTAACATGTGCATGGAGATTATCTATTTGATAGCTCTAGTTTATTTGATGAAAAAAGATTATTCTCAATACTTCGGTGGTGGATGACTGCAACAGAATAGAATTATAATGAAAAATGCACTGACAAAAACCAAAAAAAACAACTCAAAAGCAAGTTACTTATCGAATACATTTGCACTAAGTTTTCTAAAAAGGATTATAAAAAGTGTCATTATTACAAATGCTGAAATTGTTTAATGTATATTTGCAAATGCAATGAATCATTCTTTATGGAACTGGTAAAAACATATGAGTCAATAAATTTAATCATCATATGCTCCTTACTAATATTTATTAATTGAGTAATGAAAAAAATTTTTTTACAAGGATTCACTATATTGATAATGCCAATACAGATCTAATACAGTATCTTTTGGAGTTGTACTGCTTTGATAGATTTCAATATCCCATGACATCAATAGTTTTACAAAATAACTATCAATAATAAAAAAAATAGCAGACATTGTTAATCAAAGTAGTGGACACAACTTAATGATGATTACTATGGTAAATCTTCCTATAAAGACTCCTCTTACAAGGTAGGAAGTGTACAGGATTTTTTAAAAATAAAAACTATATCTATCAAATATTCATTAATAATGGACAAAAAACACACAGCAGATTTACATTTCTGAGTGATATTGTACTTCATGTGAATTAAATTAAAAGACATTAATAAAAAAAAAAAACTTATTTGTCACATGGTTAGACATGAATAAAAAGTTATGTTAAGATTTAAACTTTAAGTAAAACAAATCAATAATAATAATTTTACACATTTTTCTAAAAATATACTCAAGAGTTTAATCATAACAATTACTGTTACATAATCTGCCTACAAAAACAACAACAATAAACTAAAATTATAAAGAATACATTTTTATTACTGATAAATTTAGAGTTGTCTTTCAATTTAAGGACTATTCCTTAGAATCTAGAATAAGATTTAGTGACTACTTAATGTGGATCAACTTTAGAAAATTACATTATTTTATTTTAAAATCGAATCAATTCTACAAATAAAATAATTTTTTTCTAGTATGAATATGGACACACACACACAAAAGAATTTAATGACATATTACTTGGGAAGTCATAAGAAGTTGAATACTAGAATAACAACTAACCATGATCCATGGACTTTGAGCTTCAGAGTCATGCAAGATAATACAAATAAGAAATCATAATCAGTTACTGGAAAACTTTTTAATATGTCTCAAACAATTAAGACGTGTGAATCTGGTTTTTTTCTTTCCAAAATATTTATTCAGGTTAATGTTATACAAGTAGATGAAAGTTGTTGTGATACATGAAATTCATTATTTCTGTGTAAAGTGTTGACATTGAAACTAGTGTATAATTTTGTTTAAACAGACTTAATAAGTGTGTGTTAGTTTGTTGAACTATTAATAAGTCCTTCTGTTTTTTTTTTAAGGGATTATTTATACTTCGAATAAGATCCAGGTGTCTTTATGTCGGTTTGGTGAGGCCATGACTTCGTCTCTTTTCTTTAGTTTCTTGATTGTGTTTAGAAAGAATTTTGTCTCATTTTGTTGAGGGAAGTGGAAGATTTTGTGGCATCTCATCAGCCATAAGGCCATGGTGAGGAAAAGTGACAGTCTTACAATGGCAAAATTTTTGGTTTGGATACTACTCTTCAGGGATATAATTGTGTAGTAATCAATTTTTGTCCTTTCATAAATGATTTTTTTTATGTGTTTAGGCCTGTGCATGTTCTAATTAAATGGGTAAAGGTTTCCTCATCTTTTCCGCATAGTTGACATATGGGATTTAGTTTTGTGATCCCTCTTCTGTAATACAGGAAGCAATTCGTAGGCATGAAATCCATGTTTATTTTGATAGCAAGATCAAAGTATTTTGGTTCCATGTCCCAGAATTTGAAGAGACTTGCTATCTTTTGATTTGTGATTGATAGTGATCCTTCTATTGGTGGTAAGCTCAGAAAAATGAGGGAGTAGGCATTTCAGATTTTTAATTTGTTTATGAATGCTTGCTCGGATAATTTTAGATGTTTTTTAAGGTTATTAATAATTGTGTCTAATTTTAAGAGGTGGTGGACGATCTGTAGGTGGAACTGGGTTTAGAATGACATCGTATGTAGATTTATTTATCAGTTGACTTAGAAGGCTATGAGTCTTTTGGATTTCAGATTTCATAGGATTTTATGGAATGCAAAGACATTCCATTTAGTTTTCTTGGACGTTGCATTATTTTTATGCTGAGAGAGGCTTTCTTATCTTTCCAGAATAGTCTGGCTGCTAATGTGATAATGTTGTTGATGAAGACTTTGGTTAGTGTAATGATGGGAAGGTAGTAGTTAATTTTAGACATAATTTTCATATTTAGGAGCTGCCAAAAAAGTATAAAAAGCATCATATTTTTTTTACATTTTGATTATATGCTGAATAATAAATATTTTGGATAGAACGTGCTAAATAAAATATATTATTAAAATTAATTTCTTTTTATCGGTTTTTTTAATATAGCTATTTCCTAGCAGTGGTAGAGTGGAAATTCTGAAGTTCAAGGTCACTCTATCAATTTTGATCTTCTTATGAAATCAATTTGATTTTTTTTTTTTCCATTGTGACTACTACTTTGTATAATTAGCCTAGCGATAAAATGGAGGGTTGAAAAATTAAATAAAAGAAAAACTGCCTTTAAATAGTTCACTGCAGAACAGAGATTTCTATAATAGCCTCTCATAAAAAAAGCAATGAGGAAAAAAAATACTAATCATCAAGTTTGTTAGTTATTGGCAATAATGGTTTGTTAATTAAAAAATATCTAGATACCTATTTACCAATCAACATGACTGGGTGTACAGTTACCTGAAAAAAAAAATTGTTGTTTTATTCAGCCTGGATTCAAACTAATCCCCAAGCATAGCAAGCAAATGCATTCTCACTGCACCATAAGACCTTTTATTTCTACTATAGTAAACCA
Organism: Epiperipatus broadwayi; assembly: GCA_028023455.1. Lineage (NCBI taxonomy): Eukaryota > Metazoa > Onychophora > Udeonychophora > Euonychophora > Peripatidae > Epiperipatus > Epiperipatus broadwayi. The sequence goes on from JAQFVV010000006.1 coordinate 19,521,087, forward strand.
AAATAATTATATATAAAATAAAGGCATGTGTGGTAAACAATAACTGAAATGTAATTGTATTTAAATTAAAGACCTTCAGTGAAAATTTGTGCACTTAATTTCATGTTACTATAGAACTTGTATGCGTGTGATTTAGTCAGATCGTTTATTGTAATCAATTTAAAACTGGAAAAAAACAACAACTTAAGGACATAAAAGACACTTCTTTTTAAAACAAAAATATATAATGATAAAACTATCTCATTTAGAATTTGAAGCAGGATTAATTACATTTTTATCACTTTATTCCTTTCTATAATATATAACAATATTAATAGCAAATAGAAACATTTTAACACTCACGATGTGTTTTAATATTTCAGCAATTTTAAAATACTTTAATAAATATGCCTAGTAATTATAGGTAATAACCTACTGCTTTGAGTAATGACTACAAATTATATTAGTAAATGTGTCGTGATATTCTCGAAGTAATGGGTGCTAGGTCATATGACAACTAATAAGTCACAGATTTGAAAATATTTTCTATTTTGCTGATGTTTTTAATTTTTAAATTGTGATTATTAAAGAAGTCAGCCAATTTATCTATGTTTTATTGCATTTCTCCGTTGTCAAGAAGAGAAATAGTTAAATCCCATAAGAACTTGTCAAACTGCCTTTTGAAAAATTATATAGCGCTTGAATGACAGAAGAAAAATAAACTTCACAATAAGCCCTTTATAATGACTTTTTTTTTTTTTTAAGAAATAAAAATCTATTTATATTAATAAAATAAACGATGTGAAGAAGAAATTATACCTTCAATTACTTATTAACATTTTAAGTCATCAAAAATTAAATTGTGTATATGAACAAATCAAAATTGAGAAGATTGGTTTATTAGCTTTTCTTGATATCATCAACACATTTTCTATTAAACAGAAATTTTATTTTAAATAAAAGTATTATGTAGATATAAAAGCATAAATATCTATGCAATTTGACGCAGCTATGGTGTTTCTGACCTAAGAATTCAATTTGATATTTCTGATGATTGAATGTTATATGACCTCACTAGTATCAAAGTATTTTAGTTCTATGTGATTTAGTACACTAGCATAATAATAGACTTGAAATCTAAATTCAAACTATCACTTCCGAATCTAAAACAATGGATGATCTCCAAATAATCTTCACATTGTTTTAATATTTGAGAGTCGACCCAATTTAAGCAAATCCCAAAATATAGTGGCATAAAACTTTTTTAAAGATTTTTCCATTTTTATAAGAGGAAAAGTTTTTAAACAGGATTATTCAACCATCCAGTCATTTGTCAAATGAAACTGTTGTATCAAATAGAATTTTAAAATGATTAATTGGTAATTGTAGGGCATATGGAAGATCCCAATTAAGAATTTAAATCTGTTAAATGCATTTTCATTATTGCTATCTTAATATTGAGGGTTTTTATATGCAAAGAAGGGGCGGGATTGTAATCAGAATTGCTGTGTATGTAATTAAAGAAATGAAATGTAGTTGCACAAACACACAATAACATTGGCACAGTTACTGCAGACAGATAACTGATAGCCTAAAAGGACTCATGATGGCCGGGCCCTGCATTACTTAAATAACAAGACAAAAAATGAAAAAAAAAAAAAAAAGATCAAAATGCGACCAAAAAAAAACAAGTGTCATAAATAATACAGTGTCTTTGATAAACTGAAATCTTATCTTAAAAAAGAGTAATGGATACTTCCTACTGCTTTTATTATGCAATTAAACCTCATACCTGAAGATCATTTTATTATCTATACAACCAATCAGTTCTACATGTCACTGCATTATGTATATAATTAAACAACAACATTAATGTAATTTTTTACATTACACAGTAACTGAAGAAAAGAGTGTAATGTAATCCATAAGGACAATAAACAGATCTGTGACATACAATAAATAAATTTAATACAATGGGCATGTTAATAGCTCTACACAAGCTTTTTGATAAATGCTGCAAGAGAAAGCATTTAAAATCTCTATCTAGAATTATTCCTATCCCCAAACCAATTTCGAGTTAATGACTCTAGTTAATGACGTGCTAGGACATTCAGACACTAGATCTAAAATACAAACTCAACCCCAGCATTTACTATTAAATAGAAAATCTGAAATTTTCAGACATCTATGTCTTCAAATCCTGCTATCTAACTTAAATAGCCATACGGGACTGAACAAAATTTCAGATAAAAAATATATTAATAGTCTTAGCAATATAACATCACCAAAGCCTTAAAAGCCAAACTACAATAGTAAGGAAACCCAAGTCATACATCACATGATTTGATAAGCTTGTATTTACAAATGTAATATAATGAGTGTGCTAAAGCTTTAAGCAAACTTTTTGATAAATGCCACAAGAGGAAGCATTTAAAATCTATATTTAGAATTATCTCTATTATCCTTACTATTACTAGTATTATTATTGCTATTATAGTTTGCCTTTTAAAGCTTTGGTAATGTTATATTGCTAAGACTATTATTATATGGAGTATCTGAATTTTGTTCAGTCCCATATGGCTATTTAAGTTAGACAGTTGGATTTGAAGACATATATATATGACTGGAAATTTTAGATTTTCTACTTAATAACTAAGTATTCAATAAATGCTGAGCTTGAGTTTGTATTTTAGATCTAGTGTCTGAATGTCCTAGCACCTCATTGACGAGAGCCATTAGCTCGAAACCGGTTTAGGGATAAGAATAATTCTAGATAGAAATTTTAAATGCTTTCTCTTGCAGCATTTATCAAAAAGCTTGTGTAGAGCTATTAGAATACTCATTATATTACATTTGTAAATACAAGCTTATTAAGTCATGTGAAATATGACTTGGTTTCCTTATTATTAATAAATAAATTTTAAAAAAGGTGTCATGAAAATAGAAAAATATATAATTTTGTCAATATTTTATTTTGTAACACAGGTCATCATCATCATTTTCAACCATTATCAATCCATTGTGAGATGAAAATCTCTTGGATTCAATACCTAACCTCTCTTTTCTACAGCACACCATTATTTACATATGTCATCTCATTTTTAGGTCTTTTACAATCTCTGGGAATTCCATTTAAGAATTCAACTGTTCATCTATTACCATATCTTCTGGCAATATGTCCAATCCAGTTCCATTTCAGTTTAATTCTTTTAATGATGTCATTGACACTGCTTTATTCTCTCGCCCATGAATTTTGTTTTTCAATCTCTTATTATTATTTCTAACTTACATCTCTTTTGTGTGAAATTTCTGAATTGCTCTTCCAATAAGTATCCAAGTCTCAAATTCATAAGTAAGAAATGACCAAATAACTGGGCATATTTACTTTTAATATTATTTCCATCCAAGTTTAATTTTATTGTTAATTTATTCCAATATGTTTCCACTGGCATTAGTTATTCACTTCTTTTAGTTCATTATTAATCTCTTCTTCTGATCAAATTAATTCAACTTTCTTTAGGTTTTTTAGTATTTAAATTTAGTCCAATTTTTTTTTTTTTACTATGATCTGATAACTTTTGCAACATTTCCTAATGCTTTGGAGCATTATTGACAAAAGCAACTAAACTGCAAAATCTAGAAGACTTAAAGAATCCCTCTTTACTTTTATTCCCTTAGCTTCCTATTTTAAACGACTAAATATTTCTTGTTAAACTGCATACAAAGTTTTGGAGATAAGAAATCATCCTGTCATAAATTCTTCTCAATATATGAATTTTCTTAGTAGCATGCTTATAGAATCAAATGTAGTTCCATAATCTACAAATCCAAAATAGAATTGGCAACTCATACCATTGGTTTTTTCTAAAACTTGTTTCAATACTCAGATGTAATACAGTGTGCTAAAACTATATTTAAAGTTTGCTGTAAACGAATTTTAATTTCTTGCTAAAGATTTTGTATAGAATCATAAAAGACTGATAAATCTGTAATTTCTAATGTCTTCTTTATTACTTTTCTTAAATATCAGCATTATTATTGCATCCTTCCAATCAACTGGCACATCTGTATCATTTAAATATTTTTCTATCACCTATTTATTTTAAGACATCAATTATAATTCCCAGAACTTTCTCATTCTTCATAAATTTAATTGCATACCTCACTTCATTTAAAATGCTGGGCACTTCAGAACATCTAATAACTGTAAGAAATACTTTGTTTTATTGTTCTTTGTTACTATAAAATTATTTACAACCTTTTTCCAAATATTTCATGACATCATATCTCTTTTTAGTAATAGTTTCATTTTTTTCTATTAATTGCTGAAATAACATTCCTTCCAATACCAAAATATTGTTTTATACTATTTTAAGATGCCTTTTGCCAAATTCACAATACTATTTTCTTATATCATTATTACTGCTTTTTTATACCATTTTACAAAACTCTAGATCACACATGTCCAATAGGAGACCCACATGACTGCCAAATGGTCTGCAACCCACAAAAAAATGGTATCTAACATGGCTTTAACAATATTGTATTTTTTAAAATTAAAGTTATAATATAGGAGAAGTGAACACAGGCTTTCAAGTTCCCTTTGGCTATCCACTCTACCTCATACAACTGATCAACATAACCACACATGAGAAAAAGATAAATGATCTCAATATGTATTTCATGCTGAACCAATACTCATCAGTTGTCCCAGATCATTATCTACCATATATATATATAATAAGTTCTCAGTTTATATTAAAATAGAAAATCTTCAAATTTTAATGGACAGGTTTCAAATAAAGCTGTAAATGTATTCATGAATAAACAATTTGCAGTAAAAATTGCAGCAACCTCATGCAGATTTTGTGGTTTGCGGCATTAAGATGGCACTGTGATTGCTACATCTTCTCTACATTATGTTATGACAACCTTGCATTAACCATGCAAAGTTTTATTTTATGCACTTATGAATTTAAAATTTTTAGTAGGAAAAAAAAAACCTGAAGATATCATTATTATATGACCTTTTAGACAAGGACAAGAGTTTAATTTGCATAACAATGTCATGAGGAAGGATAGCCCTGGATGTCAAGAGAAATGATAATTTCTGATTGGCAGAGTATTTTAGCCTGAGGCTAAATCAAATAATTTACATTACTAGAAAAAAAATGTAATTTTCAATAATTTGTTTACAAATTAAAAATTACTATACAATATTTTTGTAAGAAACATTTTAAGCCAAAAATTTACATCACTAATAGAAAATTTTCTTTGAAAATAATTTATTCTTAAAAAAACAACACTTAGCTACTGGGTGAACTAAAATCACCTTTGCCAAAAAGATAAAGAAAATATTTTAAAATTTTTTAATAACCATAAATAGTATATATATATTTTCTTTCTTTGATGATAACTAAGCCACTAAATATATCTTTCTTTTAATAGCATAAAATTCAAATATCTACTATTTCATTCTACAAATGTTTGAATAGATAGTCTGATCACAAGGGCCATTGTTATAAAAAGACTCCACTTAAAAATTTATTTACATATTTTGTAAATATCAAATATTAACTTTTAGAATGTCAATCATTTGAAAGCTCATATTTGTATTAAATAATGTTAAGATTATCATTATATGATATAGAAAAAAGATTTAATTGTCAAAATAAAATGTTCAAATATAGAGGAATGTCAACAAAATATTTGTTAGATCCCATTTAAAATAGAAAGATGCAATTTTCTGCTGAACAGCTTAAATAAATATAAACACATTTCAAAAAATTAATATTTCCATTAAGAGTTAAAATATGTCAATATACTGCGCAATTTTAATGTACAAGTATTGAATACACTGAATGAGGGCATAACATAAACAATGAGCTCCACCCATAAGAAAGTGCACATTATTTCATTCTCCACTGTTAGTACTACGTTTTTAAAACAAATTACTTTTGACTTCAAATTCTAATCATGCTTCAGTCAAAATAGTCCTATATCAGGAAGTGTAGTTTTCTTTGTGATTAACTAAGAATTTATTAAAATATCAAAATTAATATTTCCATTAAAAGATAAAATAAATATCAATCTACTGAGCAATTTTAATGCTCAAATATCATACAGTGAATGAAAACATGGCATAAATAGAATTACATTCCATGAGAAAGTATATATTATTTCATCAATCCTTTATTATTAATTTTTTAAACAAATTATTACGATTTTTCACTTCAGATTTCTAATCATGCTTTACTCAAAATACATTAGAAAGTATAGTTTTCTTAATAATTAATTAAGAATTTATTAAAATAATGTTTAAGCCCTCTACAAGTATGAGTAAAAAATGATTACTTGAAGAGCATTGTTCTTTTCAAGAAAAATGGAAATTATAATATTTTTGTATTCAAAGAAAAAATTAAATTTTATGGCTAATATGTAAAAACACTATTATGGTTTGCATATTAGAAAACACTATGATATAATTCATAATGATAACTATGACAAATGTATTGAGAAATTTCATGAAGATAAATTGCCAGAATTAAAGTTGACATTTCAAAAACAACAAAGTATATTTACCAAACCTACTGAAGATTATACAGTTGCTGTGAAAATTAGTTACTTGATATCGCATTTAACTGCAAGCAAGTTGAAATCATTCACTGGAAGGAAACTTATTTGCAAATGTATTATTAAAGCTGTGGAAGTATTGTATCCAGAACAATTAAAGAAATCAAAAATAAAAATTTGACTCAAAATATTATTGCCAGCATAATTGATGATATAGTCAGGAATTTAAGGAATTAACTGAAATCAATAATTACAACATTTGAGGTCTAGTTCATTACAAGCAATGAAAATACAGACAAGCAGGATAAAGTTCAGCTGGCTGTTTTTATTCGTGGATGCAATGTGAACTTAAGTACTTCTGGAAATTATTCCAATGCACGATACAACCAATGGAGTTGATATTTTTAATGTACTTATGACAGTTTTGAAGGAATACGATTTATCATTAAAAAACTGGTTTCTCTTGCAACTGATAGAGGGTGTTTCGTCATGACTGGTGTTATTATAGGAATTATTGCACAACTAAAAGAAAAATGTGGAGAACAAGATAATACTTTCAACATTTTTATTGCATTATTCATCAACAAATATTATGCCCTAAAATTTTAAATATCAAACACCATTAAAATTGTAAATTATATTTGTGCAGATGGGTTTAATCATGTCAATTTAACACGTTTTTAAAAGATATAGAAAGTAAATACACCGATCTACTTTCTTATACATAAATTCAGTGGCTCTCTAGTAATAAAGTTTTAAAGTGATTCTTACAATTACTAAAAGAAATTATTATTATTTTACAAATATGAATGTGGAATATTAAAAGGTGATCAATGGATAAAAGAGCTGGTTTTTTAGTTGATATTATAAATCATTAACTTTATTTTAAATTACAAGGCAAACATCATGAGGTTACCACATTATTTGATAATATCAACATTTTCAGAAAAAAATTATTACTCTAATAAAAACAAGTTCAAAAAGAAAATTCATCTCATTTTAAATGTAGCCAATCATTATTACAAAAATTACTAGAATTGAAATTTTCAGAATATGCCAATCAAATTAAATGATTAGCAATTGAATTTGAAAAAAGATTTTTGGACTTCAAGAAGTGTGAATATCAATTTCATCTATTTATATCTTCTCTATCTATTGATGATGAAACTGTTAATGACAATTTTCAACTGGAATTAATCACAATTCAGTGTGATTCCATATTGAAACTAAAACATATGGATGTTGGCATGCCACATTTCTATAAGTATTTATTTTCTATATGTTATGTGCAATTAAGCTTTTCAATTTTTAGAAATAATAAAACTATGGGCAGATTAAGAGGACTAGTCCAGCAGGTACAATCAATTTTAGAAATAACTACAACTGAACAAATTCAATCAACTTTTGAAGATTTGGTTAATGAAAAAGGTTTCTAAGTATCTTCAAAAAAATGATATAATTTTATTTAAATATAATAAAGATGATAAACAAAACTACTTTATATGTATTTTTGTAATGTGACATGTTATTTTATATGTGCAATTGCAATTTTAATAATAATAAAAAAAATGTTTTCTCTCTAATTTCAGTTTTTTTGTTTTTTTTTGTAATATATATCATGGTCCTTGATCATTTATGAATTTGATATGCCTGTTCTAGATATTCATTTCTTTGTAATGGATTATTCTTTTTCTTTTTTCATACATTGTCTTGTCTCAATAGAAAATTTATTTGATAAATTGCTTCTTTTTTGTATCAGCTATTTTTGTTGCAGTTCTTAATAATTTATTAGTTACTTTCTTATTGATTTCAATCAAATCTGAAACTTCAAAATTTGTCAATATTTCAAAGTCAATTGCAAATTCTAATTTAAATTCATAAGAGTATTTCTAAAGAACAGAAATATCAACTATTTATATTCTTTTTCTTAATAATTTTTGTTTCTCTAATTCTGCATTCACATATATCTTGTATCTTGTTAACTAATGATCACTTTCTGTGTTAACTCTATTAAGAACATTACAATATTGAAATAAATATTTTCTGTTAGTCAAAATATAATCCAATTTGTCTGTATTTTCATTTGGATGCTTCCATGACCATATAACATTTTAACAAAGAAAGAAATAATAATATAGTTTTTCTTTTACTATGAAATTCATAAGTCTGTATTCTTTCTCATTTCTATCACTATAATCAAAATTACTCACAATGCATTCATCTTTCGACCATATTCCAATTCTAGCATTAAAGTCTTCCATAACAATTTAAAAATATTTTTGGTCTGATCAAAAGCATTTTTTATATCCATCTAAAATTCTTCTATTTTTTCATCATAATGAGAATTTTTGGGGAATAAATCTTCATTATCTACATTTCATATTTTCCATTAAGTTGAATAACTAATCTCTGCAATTCTGTCTGAGATACAACATACTAAAATTAAAATATTTACAAAGGATTCTGATAATATGCTACACATTGTAATAAAACATAATGAGTAGCCTATTAAATAAAGCTTAATCAATTGGATAACTTAAGATGGATTGCAGAAAAACAAAATAAACTGATAAAGTATTTCAATACATAATTCAAATAATTTCCAAATACAAAAATTTTCACAACACACAGATTTAACCATCTGTAATAAAAATAATTAAATCTATGAAGTCAATTCAAAAAAAAAGATCAATAGTGATTAAAAATATAATCCACAATTATGTTAAAATTTATTTAGATATGCCTGATTTTATAAAATCCCACTTAAATGTCTGCTAAAAAAAAAAAAATCCTCAACTTTCTACTTAATTGGATTGCACACATAAGTATCTTGCCCCAATTTTCAAATATTCTTAGATATCTTCTTAATTATCATTTATCAACTTTCTTTTTTCTATTTTTTATTATACCACCCCCCAAATTCCCTTTCAATACATCATTTTTCTACCTTCATAAATTATTAATTCTCTTCTTCTGATTCTCATCCTCTCATTTCCATAATCTCCTCCAGGATTTATCCTTTAAAATGTCCTAATCTCTAAATACATAATTCAATTTACCAATAAATAACCTTTTCTTTCAATTAGTTTTCTTAACATTTTTATATTTTTAAATTTAACCTTTTTATTTAATCTTCCCCCTTCTTTCCTAAATAAAATATCTAAGAAAGACTTTTTTCTGAAATCTAATTTCAGCCATCCATAAAATAGTTTCTTATCTGTATTAACAAGTTACTTAGCTTTTGCAATTCTCATTTCGATTTCTTTATTGCTATCCGCATTACCAATTTATTACTTTTTGTCCAATCCTACTTTAAAGTTTTATTTGCCAATGGTTTAATTTTAGTCATGTTTATTTTAATTTCACGCTTTATTATTATTTTTTTGACAAATATCAATTTTATCTAAATACAGTACTATCATAACAACTGCAAAATAGATACAAGAACTTTCCTTCTCCAATACTAATTCCATTCTTCTTAAAACAACACTCATGTAGCAACTTAATATTAAAAACAATGTTAGATTTATATCTATTCCTATATCTATCTATCTTACAAATGTCTTCTGCCTCAAATACAAATTTCCTAACAGTTACATATTTTTCCAATCTATACCTTCACCTTTTATATATTTCTATCACTCCTACTTTAACTTCATCCTTTGTTTTGTTTCCTTTTTTAAATTTCAAATTACTTTTCAGATAAGAACATATATATTACCAAGACTATGAACAATATCTTAGCAGTATTAAATAATTATTCTAAAATTCTTACATTTTGTTATACCAGATTTTTTGTCTAATTGCTCTTACTTGCTGAAAATAAATAAAATGATGAGTTTTCTAAGTGATAAATTATATTGTGAATGTCAATTAATTCCCTTGTGTAATTATGTTCATGCCTAATTTAACTGTAATCACATTAGTTGCATATGTCAGTCATAGTTTTTATCTTTTGCTTAATTATTGCACAAAATTTATTCATTATTTACAGAATTTTTTTAAATTCAATAATCTCAAATGAGGTTTGCCATTTGTAATTGCATAATCACTTGTATATTTTCTCCATCTTTTCACTATATTTTTATACTTGTTTTGTTAAAAACTTATCAGCCCTGTCATTACATTTTCCTTAACTGGGTTATATTATTTTACTATACATTATATTAAATCAAACATTTTTACTCTTTTATATATATATATTCTCTTTTAGCAATTTTAACCTAGTTTTAACTTTCACTTTCAATTCATTGTCAAACACACACTTTTAGTTTTTACAATATTAATATTTCTCTCAATTTTAACATTATATTGATCACAAATCTTCTGCTGATCTTTCATTGATTACTCTCGAAATAAATCTTACCTTTTGTTTGAATTTACTTTAACATTCTATTATTTATTCTTAATTTCTTATAACTTCAATTTAACAATGACTCATTTCTTTCTTTTAAAAGTTAATTTCAATTCCAATCTAAATCTACATCAGTTCCTGGAACAACATTCATTTTTTATACAATTCCTAAATCTATAATCAATGCACGATCTCAATAAATTCTATTATACCACTAGAATCTTTCCACATATAAATCATAAGAAAAATAGAATTTTTGTACTTTCAGATAATTTTTACAATTTTGTTTAACATATTGAGATAATACTAATCAAAAGCATAATAAAACACAATCTTTAAGATATTTTCAAATATATATATATATGATTGTAAATAACCTAATAGCATATTGTTATGTCTTTAGTAAATTTTACTTTGGAAATTAAAATTCATTAAATAAGGAGAACTGCCTGTGTATTTAGAAAAATCTAAATATATTTCACTTGTTTTTAAGAAATACGAATATTTTCCAATACAAACAAACCAACTAATATGAATTAAAATGTTGATGCAAATTTTGAAAAATTAAAGGAAATTAATTTATGGTGGATGAATAATAAAGTTTGTTGAAATTAAGTGGCAAAAAGAACCAGTGGATCAAAGAAAGTGGATTAAACTTAGATTTTCATCTTGAAATGAATTGACAATAGTTGAAAATGATGACAATTGGCATTCTAATTCCAGAAAAAAAAAAAAAAAAGGACAAATGTTAAAAATAAATTTTAAAATGGCTTTACAAACCAAATTGTAAAGTACAAATTATTTTACTTAAAAAATTATATTTTCACACAGCCTAATGTAGTCATAAAGTGGTGCATTCTGGGATAGCGATGGTAGTTTATGTTTAAATTGGCAAGTCTTCATAAAATAATAAATAAGTTTAAAAAATTGACTTAAAAAAATCACAAACATATATTATCTTTCTTCTTTTTTTTTTTTTTCTGCAAATGCTATTTTTAAAAAAAAATATTTTAAAATTCGATGTTTGTTAAGTGAATATTTAAATTCATTTATTAAAACTAAAAAAGTCAACCTAATTTTAGTGCAAATATCAATAAATTTTATACTTTCTACTAAAGCAATCTGATATTTTTTTCCCTTCACTGTGTATTTGTATAAAAGAAAATATTTTATGACAAATCTGAAATTAATATTTACTAAAAAAAATTTCAATATATTTTTATTATTAAAAAAATAAATTGTGTGTATATATATGTATGCACAAAAAGAGGAGGAGGGGATAATAAAACTGAAATTAATATCTTAAGAAATTTATAAAACTAATGCATTGATAAAATATCTAATATTCCCATCATGCTTTGAGGTGGAAAAAAAGGAATTATGTTTAACTCTTTGGTGAACATTGTCTAACTTATATTACTGCAGTGACAAGTAAAATCACTATGAAAAGTTTTAATAAATTACGATAGTTTTTTCCTCTAATGACCACACAATTATTTTTTATTAATAAAGAAAATGCAGAAAACACTTCAAGGCAATTCATAACAACCATTCTAGAAACATTCCAGTGGACAGAAGAAAAAAAACAAATATATATATTTAAAAAAAGATTCCACCAACGCACACCATACTAAATATTAACATCGATATAAAAGAAGAAATAAATTTATTCACAATTTATTTTCACATTAAATTTCATTGAGAAAAATTATACTACTTAATATTACAGTTATAAATTTTTAAAAATGTATGTAATCATCATCATCATAATATTAACAACAACAGTAATAATATCCCTGAAAACATTAAAACTTTGATCTCGAAAATGTAAAACAATTCCTTGCAACTACCTGAATGACCCCAAAAACATAAAGGTATTGAACTTATTTTGACAAATTGAAAAATATCCATTAAAATGTTCACTGGAATAAACTTTTTCCATGTAGTTCTGGACCAACTACATGCTAAATATGGAATTTATGACAAAACAATTTTAGGTAAACAAAGCATGCACATTAATCAGATAAATCAGAGACACACACAAAAATAAATGATTGTTAATAATTCACCTTAAGATATGGGCAGACTTTGAGTTAAATAATCTGGACTTACATAAACAATTCCAACATATATAAAGTAAAAAATTTTGTAATGTGATGTATGAGTTCTTATGCACTATAAATCATATTTCTTATGATATATTATAATGCATATTTTTACTTATTAAAAAATATATTTCACATTCTACACCAGCCTAGTGATAGAATGACAGATTCAAAAGAGTACTTATGTATTAGTCTGGTGGTAATGAAAGTTAGTGGTACAAACAAATATGCATATAAAGATTGAATTCAAACATTTATAATCTTCTAAAATGAATTAATTTAATAAGTGAATATTCTGATCATGAGAAAGTTGTTAATCAAAATGTTGGTCTCACTGATAATTTTATGATTTAAAGTATGCTGTGATGTCATGAAAAAATGCTAACATGATTAAATCATCTGACAAAAGTAAGGTGTACATGTAATTTACTATCCAGCTTTAATTATTGCCAAGAGAATTTTTAGAATGACTATTTTTATTCAACAAGGTGATTAAAATTTGGGAATGCTGCTACCAAGGATAATGCAGTTGTTCATTATTTCCAAAAGATGGTCATACATTAAATAACTATCTGGTGAACAGTTTGTGCGCACAGCATGTTATTCTGAGAAAAATGCAAAATCCTACAGAGTTGATGACTTGTGAGCTGCTAGATACAAACATTTTCATATAAATCATATCTAAACTTGCATTTGCATTTTGCAGCGCATAAAAAAAAATGTCAGTCCACTCCTGTGATTGGAAAAAAGAATTTTTTGTTTTCATTTTTCATTGAAAAAATATGTATATTACTAAAAGTTTAGTTGTTGCAACTTCATTTCGAGTAAATAAAGTTATAGGTTACCATTTTGTATGAAATAAGGTTAATTCTCATCATTTTGGCAAATACATCAATTCAATTCAAAATATAAATACAAGTTTGTTTATTTCCACTAAATAACGTTATAGGTTGCCATTTTGTACTAAATAAAATTACTTATCATCATTTATTAAAATTGATGGATTAAGTTTGTCAGAAGATCCCATGAAGATGTTATTTTATGAGATTTCAAGGTTACAAAGTTATTGTTAGACTAATACTTATGTAAAATCTCACCATTGAACTAATATATAAGTACCTTCAAAAGTTAAAAGGTCTCTAGATTGCAATTCAACTGAGTATTTCTGCCACCTCTGAGTGATAAACCATATTTATCTTTTGCACTATTTTCTAATGGTACATCTGAAAAAAAAAATTGATGTATTAAAAAATTGGCTTTTGCAAAAATTCTCAGAATAGATTACTCACATAAGTCAAAAACAACATTGAAGAAATTATTCTGAAACAATCATTTTAGAAAATGACTTCAGGAAAACTGCAAATATATGCCAGGATATTAAGCTTTTCATCATAGCTTTTATTGGAGTAAGAGATCTCAAAAGTTAAAAAAAAACCCACAACTTTCTAGGCTGATCAATACTGACTATTTTGAAAGCTTGATAAAAATGCCTTAAGGCTAATTATAAAATTTGCAGTCGTCCCCCCCATTGAATGTGTTTATTGTTAGTACTAACAATTCTATGGAGGAAAAAAAATCAATTTTCTTTATGAAATATATATATATTAACAATAATATTTCATAGAATCAATGTTTAAAGCTGCTAAGAAAGTAAAAATTAAATACATATCTCTAACTATACAATATTACCTCAAATATATGCTTTTTTTAAAGTGCTTTTATATTAACTTGCCCTGTCTGTGTTTCTGGCAAGATATCCACATTTATGAATTTTTAATAATGAAATAAAATTTGTTCCCCATTAGACTTGAACTCATGTATTTAAATTTCCCAGGAAATGTTCTTAACAATTAAGCCAATGGAAATATTACATTTATAGAGTAAAATTTTGTTAATATTTTCATTTAACTCATAATTAATTTAAAAGTAAATGTTTTCTATTAAAATCTGAATTATACTTCTGAAATAATTAATATTTCAAAAACATTTTGTGAAAAAAAATGTGTAAAAAAGCAGAGAATTAATTTAAAAAAACAATACATAAATATTTTATATAGACAATCATATGATATTTAAATTTAGAATTTATTTGTTACAGAATGTATTTTTTTATTTTCACATCTTTTATTAAATTGTAATTTTTGTTAGATTTTTGTGTAATTTTAAACTTTTTAAAAAAATAATATATAGGTATAACTAAAAGGGAAAAAAATAATATGTAAAAAAAGCTTCTTTTAAATAATGCTTTTATGTAAGTAGCTGAGCAAATAGTTTGAAATAACAAAGTAATCCTCTTGGTTGAGTTGTCATTCTTGGAAAATATCAAAGATCTTAAGAATCTAGACTTGTTATAGACAATTGGAAATTGAAGGAATATTGCCATTTCATAAAAGCATTTGAAGCCTTTTTGATTTTTTTATGATATGTTTAAAATAATGCCTGCATGGGATCTGTGAACAAATTTTATAGATTAACTTTGTCCACATATTCCTTGGAGGTATTATTTTAAACATATCACCGGAGTAATTCGTCATAGCAAAAATAATACCAAAGTACCAAGTTAAATAAAAAACTGTGATAAAAAATCTATATTATTTTGTAAAATAGGTAGCATAACAAATGTATTATTTATGTGTGGAAGTAATTCAAAAATAGAATTCTTATCTAAGGAATCAAAACTGGATTTATTATTTAAAGGCATGTTTAAAGTAATTTCAGCTCTGCAATTTTTATACCTCCATAACATTTTATTTGTAGATGACATATTTTTAAAAGACTTTTCACTTATAGTATCACTTTTAAAATAAAAAATATTATTACAATTCAATTAATAAAATTCCCAACAGAGAGAAGGACAAAATTGGCAAAAAATCCATTTATTCATAACAATAAAAAAAAAAAAATCTAAAGTCATAAAATATCAAAAAACTAGAGAGAGAACAAAATTAATTGAAGAAAATTTCAATGTAGAATTCAAAAATTCAAAATAAGTAATTATTTAAGATAAGAAAAAAATTTAAAAAAATAAACTGATTATCTTCAAAGTAAATTAATAAAAAAATCAGTAAGAAAAAAAATATTGAAATATAAAAAAATTATAAAATAAATTCTAAATACCAACAATAAAATCTTAAAGTCTTATTTAATTAACATGGTCATAAAGACAAAATGAAATAAATATGACTTTAGCTAAAAAAAATTTAAAAAAATTCAGAAAGACAAATAACACAGAGCTCTTCAAAAACTAAATAACAACAATAATAATAAAGAACATTTCATTTTTTTCTCTACTTTTAATATATATCATATCTCACCTTGCCTTCAAATAATGGACTAGTCCAAATTCCTTTCTTATGATCGGATGTAGCATTCACTGCTGCTAACCAATGCATATATATAAAGATAACACACAGCCAATGGCAAGAATAGGCCAATAGGCAATGATGCTTACTGAATCCGAATGTTTCCATTAAGGTTGGGGATCTGACAATAAATAGTCAGCCCTTTTTAAAGTAAGGGAGAGAACAACTGTCAAACCTGAAAGATGGTATGTATTCTCCAGAGAACAACTGTTAAACCTGAATAACAGTAGCCTAGTTCTCCATTTACAGTAGAATGAAACTACTGCTAACTTGAACAGTAGTGATAACTCTCCAGACTATAGCTATTTAAGTGAATGATTAATGCAGCAAGGCAAGTCCACATTTCAGGATGGGGGATGCCAGAACCAAAGCCAACCGAAGGCAAGCTGTAAACACAGCCGGAAGAGTCATAGTACCTTCTCATGAAGCAGGCTGTCAAGTATAACTGGAAGTGGGTAGATGAATCTATAAGGGCATATACAGTCCCTTCTTCAAAAGTTCACATTAGAACTGGTAGCTATACCCGGCTAGACAGTAGCAGGCCGAGTACAGCTATAAATTGAATGTATGTTTGTATATGTATATTACTAATAAATATATTATTAAAATGTATTTATATTCGTTTGTGTTTATATGAGTAATCCAAACTAAACATAATATATATAGACACATATTTCATTAAAAAAAACAGTAAGTTTCCTAACAAATATATGACCTTATATTTTGCAATTTAATAATGATGGACTATATTTTTATATAACCAGTCCCAAGTTGAATGTTCTCATCAGCAACTAACTACCTCATAGTTTTCTACACAAAAATACAATCTTTTTAAAATTCCCTTTGAACTAATATTATATAGCTCCTCTTCCATTTCTTTCTGAATCTCAATCCCTAGAGATGAAGCTTCATTGCTGACCTGCAGTTTGGTTTTATTTCCAAAGGACTAAAGAAATTATAAAGGCTTTTATTATATTTTCAACTAACTGTAATGATAAATAAAATTAAAATCACCATGAGAATAAGAAATAAATGGTTTTGATACTTTGAATTAATTAATTTTCAACAAAATTGCACAAACATTATAGATGTGTGTGTGTGTTTGTTTGTGTCTCATTTATACCATTACTAATATAATGTCAATACTGGTAGATTTTTAGGTAGAATGAGGGTGTTGAGATATAATACAGACTTTAATATGCTGCTTCTGCTTTTAATAAGTTATAAGACAGGATATTTCATAATAGTGATATAACTATTTCACAGAATTAGTTATATATTGCTGAAGTCATTGTATAAAAGTGAAATAAGGATTCCCATTTCCATATAACATAAAGATATTGGAAAGTTTTCATTTATAAATGCTCCAATAATATTGTGAAAACATGGTGATAAATCATAAAGGCAATTAATATGGTTTCCCGCTTACTCATTATTATAATATTAAATCTATAATTGCAGCAGCAGATCTTTGACGAATTAGCATGTAACTTGGATGAAAAATGACCAGTTCCAACAAAGATATTTTATGGGAAACTTGAGCAAGATTTTTGTTGAAAAGATAATCTCCTTTAGCTTTCATTGAAAGAAAATAACTGAAAATAAAATATAATGAAGAGCTAAAATTAGGCAAATTGTTGAAATATTACATACACACAAAAAAAAAGATTGCTACAGATAAAGTTAAAACAATAGTATTACAAGATGTCAAATACAACAGATTAAAAATTCAATCTGTAATATAAGTAAATGTATTTGTATTTCATGGATTGATGTTGTATAGTCATCACAAAACTTATGTAATAAAGTCTATTTATATAGAGCTTCACTACATATGTAATATAAAAAAAAAAAAGAATAAGCCTCTGGTCGTGCACTTTTTTACAAATTTACACACACTCATCCATAAGCATCAATTTAAAAAGCATAAATGGAGTATTTATGCTTAGAGCTTATTGTTATATGAGCCAACCTTTGCTCACCATGTTAAAATCAGGGCTTTAACCTAATTTGACAAATGAATTGTATAAACTTATTCATTCTACAGCAGAAAAGAGATAGAATCTTATTTTTAACCCCCTGCGATTAGAAATAAATTCTTTGACTTTTTCTTTTATAATTAGAATAGCCATGCTCATTTTTGAATGTTTTCTAATTATTACATACGTAAAAATGTATTTATAAATAGACGATGTGAATTTATGACCGTATCCTTTATTCTTTTCAACTCAGTAAGGCGTATGACAACATTCCACAGCTGAGCCAGGTTAATTCAAATATTAAATTGTCATCCCATAAAAAATAAGAAAAAAATTTAAAAAAAAAAAGTTAATTTGAATTTCAAATGTAAAAATAGATTTCTAACCATAATAAATAAAACTTAAACTTGCCTAACAGGAAGATTTTAATGCCATTACACAATGATTTATACTTGATTAATGTGATGAAGGATGATGATATTAATGATGATGATGATGTAAATAAGCTTAGTTACATGAATAATCTAATGATTCTTTAAAAAACTTAAAAAAAAAAATTTAACCATTATGAGAGAAATAAGAACTTTTTTCCAATTTTATATTCTTGCCATTTTTATCATTTTACAACACTTTCCATTCAACAATCATCATATCAATCGATAAATATTCCTCTATTCTTTTTTTCATTTTCATGATGGTTTCCAGATATTTGGTCCAATAATCTTTCATGAGACATCCTATGCATATATCATTCAAATTATAATTAATTATAGACTGATAGTTCCAATATAATATACAAATATAACCACACTTCTACTGTAATTTAATATTGTCAATGTAATAGTAATAAAACTGCTGCTGATAATCTCATAACATTAATAATGCAAATACACGTGATCATACAAACACAGCCATATATATTGTAACGAACACAGACGTTCGTTACATTGGTTTTTTTTTTTATTTATTAAACATGAAAGTAAATTAAAAAGTTCGCATTTAAAAATTTTCTTTTAGAATTAAAAATTGAAATTAAATATCATCTTAAACTCGTATATATTAAATCGCACAGGTAAAAAAAAAAATTATTAAAATAAAACTGTATTAAAAATAGAAAAGGTATTTTAAAACTAAATTTTAAAAAGATTTGGAGATAAAATTATATCTTTAAATTTATCTTTAAATATATCTTTGATTTGGAAAACAGGTTAATTAATCAGAAATGGAAATGATAAATTTAATTAGTCAAATGTAAACCAGCCTTGGGCATTTAAATGTAAAAACATGGGTCAGTTAGGAAAACAATAGAAACAAATAGCCAATGAAATCCATTGGGAAATCGGACCTCAACGAAAAGGATTTTTTTTTTTGACTGACGTATCTGCCTACTTTATAAATTTTTCTAGATTCAAATGCCTAGATGGCGCCCTGTAGTGCAGTTTACGTTAAGTCGCATTTTCCGGATCGTTACAATATATAATCAATAAAGCAAATCATATATATAAATATGTAATGTAGCATACGAATAGTTCAAACAAGTTCTTATTGATAAGTGCGATAAGAGAAAAATATTTAAAATCTCTATCTAGAATATTCCTATGCCCAGACCAAAAGCTCAAAACCAATTGATCTGGGATAGGAATATTCTAGAAAGAGATTTTAAATATTTTTCTCTTATCGCACTTATCAATAAGAGCTTGTTTGACTATTGGTGTACTCCCTTTATTATAGATATATGCATAAAGTAAATGTAACTATACACATTTGAACACATAAACAACTCATGCATTTATATATATAGACCAAATTGTATATCTATTTGCATATGCAAATATATTTGACTAGTATAAATATAAATGAAATCACAAGAATATTAATTCCACAAATACAGAGATAAATAGTAATATAGCTAAATGCATTTTCAGTGTTGAGCACCTTTGTCAAAAGCAATAGTTATAAAATTTTTAAAAAAAGGTTACACACAACTAACGACAACATAGAAGTTATGAAATCATCAGTCTAATTGCACATACATCAAACAGTACTCAACTGAACACTATTAGACTTCCTATTTCTCCTAAAGTTATCATTAGAAATAAACCAAGTGCAATTAGATTGGCAATTTTGTAATTTCTGTGTTGTGATTTGATTCACGTAATGGTTCTTTGTCTTTTTTTAATTTTATAACTATTGCTTTTGACAAGGACTTTCAGCACCAAAAATGCATTTAGGTTGTATTAGTATTATTTATCTCTGTGTTTTTGGAAATAATATTCATTGTGAGATTTAATTTTGTAAGCCAGTATTTCTTTATATATATTTCAGTTTTATATTTAATAAATAAAAAACATCATTTTAAAACAAAATATATATATATTTTATTAAGGTAAAAAAAAACACAGGTGATTGATCACCAGTTACATGATATTACAGTGTTCAATGTTACAAGGTAAAAACAAAGTACATACGCTCGATAAAAAACATATCCACAAAAGGGTTGTACAACCTTACTCAATATGTATCTATATTTGGACAAGCACAGATCTGCACTGCCCAAAAACAATCCATCAAGGGAGCACAGCAGCCCATCAGAGCAGTAAAGGCGCTGAAAACTTTGACCCTGTACCCTCCCGGCAGGTTTTCCGGAAGCGGCAATAATCATCAACAGCCCACGCCCACAAATCAGACCCCCAACAACCGCCATCATCAACCCCTGCGAAAGAAATGAGGAATGCAGACCTGTGCCCACCAATGCAACAGTTGGATTTAATGTAGTCTGGAATCAAGCCAGATTTACTTGCACACCATGATTACACACCATTTGTCCATATCACCTAGCACACTGAGGTCAATGGAGCTGAAAGACTGTTTGTAATCATTATCAACCTCCTGTGTCTGCAAATGTTCACAATACCTGTTCAATTTATCCAACTACAAAGTCCCTCAGGGTTCACTATGGTTATTATTTGTTGATACTAATCGGATTCTGCTTCTTTGGATTGAATTCTAGGTCTTGATTAGGAATCAAGGATTCGGTTGTATAATCTGAAAGTTTATTGGTAAAGTTTGAAATAACTAAAAGAGGATGAATCATTTGTAGCTTCAATGTCTCTGCTTACGTCTAAAACATCATTTGTACTAATTTTGCCTTTAAATCATTGTTTGTTTGTTTTTTGCTGAGGAATCATTTCGTTGTAATTCTGTGTTGATTTGAAAATTTTTATTTTTATTTTTTGTGATGCCCCAATCACACCGGAAATGGGCTAATAACTTCTGTTGTGATCATTGGTGAAACTTGATTTTTGTACAGGAAGATAGCTTAAATCATAATCTATAATGTTCAATTCTAAAATTGAGATCGAATTAAAATTCAAAATAATTTATTCAACCTGTTCAACACAACGATATCATAACTTTATTCCTATGAACAATTATATTTAATATTAGATCTGTAAAGTTTATCCAAGGGATACAAAACTATAATAATAATATCAATAATAATAAATTAAATCATTTAATATATAATCTTATGATACATAGGCTAAATTGAAATGGCAAGAATTGTTCTGAATATTATTAGACAACTTGGATTTTATCCAAAACTAAAATATTTAGAACTATAAATTGTTTTCTCCCAAATATATATTGTCCTTTTATTTAAATTAATGAATTCTTTGAACTAGTCGGAATTGAATGACAACAAAGATATTATTTATAAAGTTCTTTTTTTTTTAAATATATATATATTTGCATTAGTACCGGAGATATATTAGGAAGGAGGAAGGGGGTGCTGGTATGTATACATAATTTAAAAAATAATATTAATTAATAAGCGATTTGTGTAAATATTAATAAAATTAAAAGTTCGTGGTAAGGCAAAATAAAATAAAGATTTTTTTCTCATAGACAGGTGAGCGTTCAAAAGCATGACAAATAGTTTTCTAAAATATAATTTTAAGTCGTATATTAAATAAAAGCTAAAAAACTAAGAATTGATATAATTAGGTTTGATTTGATTAGAAATTTGATTCACCAACTAAATTGATTTAAAATTGCTTTAAGAAAAAAAAAGAGAAAAAGCAAGGTGAATTCATTTTGTCTTATAATCATAATAAAAAAGAAAAATTATATGTGTAATTGAATGAATGTAATAAACAATGGAGCTAATGACAAACCTAAGAAATTTCAGCAAACTATTAATTAGTGCAAATA
Organism: Epiperipatus broadwayi; assembly: GCA_028023455.1. NCBI lineage: Eukaryota > Metazoa > Onychophora > Udeonychophora > Euonychophora > Peripatidae > Epiperipatus > Epiperipatus broadwayi. The sequence goes on from JAQFVV010000006.1 coordinate 19,543,651, forward strand.
ACTTTAACAAAGAAATTGGAAAATTTTAACAAAGAAATTGGAAAAACTTTAACAAAGGAATTAAAATAACTATAACAAAAGAAAGTAAAATAACTTCTAGCAGGGAATACAAAAAAGAAATTAAATAACCAATGCCAACACTCAGAAAACCTTAGTAACGGACCATAAATCGAAATACTAGAGGATTAGTTATTACTTATTGCAGATTGAATCTGCTTAGATAAGAACTGTAAATATAAAAGGCAAATTTTCAGTCTTCCAATTAGCTGCAATGCTTGTATTAGTTATTCTTAAGCAATTATTGTGTTTCTATTGTCATTCATTAATTGATATCAGGCTGCATTGCTGAAACCATCGTGGTGAATAACCGGTTTAATCCTTTTCCAGGCACTAACTCAGCGACGTTCCAATTTTGACTTTATATTCGCATAAACAAGAAGGAGACGGATATCCACGCGGAGCTCATACGCGATTCCAAAGCATATCGAATGTGGATTGCAAGCAGTTAACGCTAACTGACCGGATGGGAAACACTATTGGAAGCAATGCTCAAAAACCGCGGCAGAGGGGAGAAAAGCTAGGTAATATTTATTTCAATTTCTAACTCTCTACTTAATTAAAGCCATAATAATAAACTCTTAACTTGTCTTATATAACCATTAATTGTCGTTAGCTCCAATGCTCAGAGATTTCAGTGTGATTTCAAATATAAAATAAATGCGACAATTATTTTATCAAATGTATTTAGTTGTGAGTTTAAATATCATGTATGCGTATGATTATTTCCAAATGTATTTATATGAGATTTTATTGTTACTTCAAATATGTCGATGCATATGATTAATTTGTATTTGCGGTTTATGGAACTTTTTCTGAGGTATTAAATTTTATTTCAACTTGATCGGAAGGTAGATAATTGTGTTATAAGACAAAACGAAGTATTCTAGCAGCGAATAAATATTTCATTACTAGTTTATTCACTCAAATGAGATTTAGCTCAAATAATTAAAATAAAGCAGAGAGATACGAAAGTTAGCGTAAGAAGGATTTTCAAAAGTGATTTTTCAGTTATGTTGAGTACTATTTTAATGAATATTGCAGCTGAGCT